>CM030370.1:24324346-24460391 GCA_003604175.2 Clonorchis sinensis
TGGAGAGTGGACCACATCAACAACACCTAAACTCCTAATTTCCTTCACACCGATCTACCAGTTCACACGCTCATCTAGGATTTTATGCCATTCTGATGGAGGCGCTGTGAGTAGTCTTCGTCTTGGTCGACAATCGTTCGACATGGATAACGCAGTTGAACCACTGCAGTTGATGATCCTGGATGTTTTTCTCGGTGACTGTAGCTTGGTACACGCGATCCTTGAGACTCAGTAATATGCCTTTTTGACGACTCGAGTGAGGCAAATTCGTAAACATACTCGGCGTCCTTGACTTAATCAAGTGCACTTCGGTCAGAACTAATACAACTATCGAGGTATGTAAAATTCTCCACAACTTCCAGTGCTTCCCCTTGAATCCCAAAGAGCATTTTCAGAGATGAACTTCTGAAGCATGGCTTTGCACTTTGAAGGTGCAAGACCGAGTGAGAACTTCACTTCCTCCCTTGAACAATGTGGGTGCAAGGTCACATGGACCAGGAGCTCGGTGGCGCTTGGGAGAACATATGCAGTCCCCTTCCGAGGATGTGGGGTTTCCAGGTTCGGGCTCTAACCACTGGAGCAGGAAGTCAAGAAGCAAGTCACAACAGAAGTCGAGCGGCAATCGGTTATTGACCCGTACCATCGGTAACTGATGGTGATCTGATCAATTAGGTTCCGACACTGTTGTTCGTAACGAGATAATTGTGTGGTGATTACTTAATCGCGGAAAACGTTCAGCACCATCAACCAGGGTGTCTCGGCCATATGCTACGCCTGCTGAAACACCATCTATCTTGACTAGTGTGATGTGAACCACTATGGCTTTGCAGAAGGGTGTGAAAGAGATTACGAAGAGTTTGGATGTTGTTGGGGGTCGTTGTTACTCCTCGTGGGCTTGGCTGGAGACTGTGTAAAAATGACAGTTGATCTATTTCAGTGACTCTGTTACTGTCAGTTTGTTTCCAAATTGACTAAGCGCTTGGAAGTGTAGGCACCTCAGGATGCTTGCGATAGGCTATCACTAGATCCCCTCCGAAACTTAATCTTTTCTCATCTTTTTACTCTAAGGCTTTAAGTATAATTTGTAGTTGTACGACAGTGATGCACCAGTGTCAGCACTTATGTGTTCTTCCCCCTGACGATGATAGTGTTGGAGAACACCATGCTGTCAGACGAGCTTGGTTATTCCGGAAATCAGTGCTGCAAAGGACGTCCTGCAATCACCACGCAGATGAAGCAGTCGTCCGCGGTTGTCTACGCGCGCTGATTCCAATCCAAGTCTCACACGCGCTAAGTGTGCCCCGTTGGGCATTCAGATCTCCGGCAGCCAAAACGATATTTGATTTCTTAGCCTGCCGCAACAGGCCATTCAAGGTGTCATAAGAGTTGTCTTTTATGTCATCAGAGCTACAGTCGATTGAGGCGTAAGCGGAGATGACAAACAGAACGATCGAATTCCCGCTTCACGGACGTTGCTAGGCGGACCACAAAGGTGAAAACGGGTATTCCGTCAAACAGGAAGCATTCCGTCTGGTGGCAAAACGATGTCGATGTGGGCTCTAAAAGCCGAAGAAATTGAAGAGGTCTAGGGAGCCAGGAATGCTCGAAGATTATTTCAGTTGATCTGAGCAACCGGTCCCCGGAAACCACCTGTGAGCGAATGATGTGACCATCTTGAATAAAGAAGAACGCCTCGACCGTTGGGCCGATTACTTCGAACAACACTTATCCCACCTGGAGCCCACAGCTGGATGGTGAACGTGAAACTCCCTGCGGCCTCGGAGGTTATTAACTGAATACGTTTTCTCGAGCGCCACCCGGTTCATGTTCCGGGTGACCTCTCACTCGCATTGCTCAAAGATGAGGGTGAAGTTCTCGGTCAGCGCTCGTCTGGTCTGTTTACGTGCATTTGGGAAAAGACTGTTCTAGACGACTGGGAAGAGTCGTGATAATGCCCGTTTTCGAAAAAAAGGCTTGTGGCGAGTGTGGTAACCGCGGGATCAGCTTGAACCCTGGCTCGTGAAAAACTGACTCGAGAGCAACAAGCGGGACCTCGGTTTGGTAGGGGTCGCGTTGACCAGACGTTCACACTCAGGTGCTAGAACAATGTCATAGGTACAGGCGATCCACTATTTTAGGATTTCTAGATTTCCAAGATGTATTCGAGTCCTTTGTCCAGTCTGGTCTCCTCAACACCCCTGCTCATCAAGGAATGCCCCGTAAGTTTGTGAACATAAGTTCTTAGTATTCTCGGACGCCTGGGCGTGTGAGAGTATACAGATAGCTCTCTAAAAGCTTCCGTACACAAAGTGGTGTCCGTCATGGATACCCACTTCCCCCATTCTAATATAGTTTAATGATCGATGCGATAATGATACGAACGCTGGAAGGTCTTCAATATCCTGGTGTTCTGCTAGCAGCTGACGAAAACGTTGGTCTGGAATATGCAGATGACATTGTTCTCGCCTTCAAATAGGGGAAGGCGCAGGTGTTTTTGAATGAACTGATCAAAGTTATCCTGTCCTTCGGCATGCGCTTCGCATCCACAAAGTGTCTCTCGACTTCCCCTGCCTAGGCTTGGACAACCTGGCAGTATTCCAGCCCTTATGCAACCTTCGCGTGGCATGGCAGCTAGGCACCGAAAGGGTGTTACAGCTGAACAGTTTTTATGGGGATGCTCGTGGACATGCATGGGCTGGGAGAGTGGGGAGAAAACGCTTATGAATTAGAAAGGAGGCTTCAGCAATATCCTATTTTCGCTTTACTCTATTCAACAAGTAGGGCGACCTGGTCGATGTGGCATGACAGTTTGATGCTATTTTTTCCGGCGTTTTTATTGTTAGCTGTGAGTGATTTCAAGTTGGAACGGTAATTTTAAACCATAAGAGAATGGTGCCTCCAATCTGATGTTCGAATCGGATGACACTTGTCCTACTTATCTCGTGCTTTTTTATTACCTGATAGCTACCCATTCCCATGTATCAGTTTTGTCAGCTGTGTAGCCAGAATTTTTATATTGACAGTACAGGACGGGTTTCACTCTGTTCGGGTCATATCAGTGTAATTTTACCTAGGTTAAGTAATAACCTAGTACGAAATCTACCGACTGCACTTTATGTGCGTATGTCATTAGGCGCTTATACGTTTCGACCTCACTAGTCAGGTTGTGTGTACATGACACACAAGAACGGGCCCAAGAAATCCCTAGCTCGGAATGCCGAAAAAAGCAACAATTTCCTGCTCATCGTCGGAACGCAATCTGGCTTAGAAGAGGTCTACCGACAACATAGGGAGCACGCCAACGATAAGGGAGTTAGACCGAGCCTCGGATGCTGTTGCGTGTCCTGAAGTTAGGTAAACTTACTAGTTTTACTTGTCGTGTAACGAAATTTGATTTTACCCAATTGTCACAGACAGTTCTTCCGACCATCGATGTTAACGTCAGATTTCTATCACATAGCACTTTAGTGCCACTCTTGTGGACTTGTGTTTGGGGTGTGTGCTGTACAGCTCTGCAGGCTGTTCAGGCCCAGTTCGTAATTTAGCACAAATACGTTACGATGTGCATAGGGATGATGCGCACAAACTAGCTGTTGCTCTATTTGATGTCCTTCAAAGGAATGTCGCACTTCTTAACCCGTTTGTGGACAGCTGCATTGTCGTTCAACATGAATTATCCACTTTTCATACAGTTTACACGGTCACCGATGGTGAATCCCGTCTACCTTGTACCAAGATCGGGGCTGACTAATTCACCCAACGTAATGCATGTCCGCAGTGCTGGGTCTGGTCAAACCGTCGCACCTGCAAACGGAATACTGACGAACACACCCATTTTGCCGCGTGAGTTTCTTTTTTATATATTGTACTCCACAGCCAGAGTATTTGTTGGCAGTTTGGCACATTTCGGAGTTCTTCCGGTCAACGCATATTTTCAGGTATTTACGGTTACCTAGGTTTTCACCTGGGTTTTTCTGTTTGTTTTACATGGTTCCGAACACATTCAACTCGGCTGCTACCTTATTCTTCACGTCTCCCGAAGACTACTGTTCTTATCTCAGAGGCCGTAGTGAATGCATGTTCTTTGAGATGCTCCTACAATGCTACTTGCTACAGTAGGCTCTGGCCACAAAGTGATACTCATCCCCTTTTAGAGAGGTCAGGAGCACCATATTCAGGGTAGAGGAAACCAACGGTTGGAAGATGCTTCAAGGTACTGGCCAAACTTGACATCAAAGAGAGATCTCCGTTGGAAATCTTTTCAGAGTCTCGGTTCATCTAGTGTATTTCAACGTTTGGTGAAGTCAACTTGTTGGCTCTGTTAGTACGGTGTCTACAGCGTGTGACTACACTACTCATCAAAAGTGAGCATGGCTTCCCCACCACTGAAGTGCACCCCAATAAGCCACTTTTGTTCGAACGGGAACGTGCGCTTCAGTTGATCATTCTAACACATGTTGTCCTTCGTCTTCTCGTGTAATCGCATTTTGGTGGTTATATCGTGGCAAGACGACGAAGTCACTTCGAACCCCGATGTAAGTACCTGTTCAAACCCTATATTCATTGTTCCTTTGAACAGTGTTATGATCTGAGCAAGGGTAGCTTCGCCGCTAAACTGGATCGACGGGTCCTGAACGCCCTGATTAAATATATACCAAAAGTCTTCTGCGCTAGTCATTCTCCTCCTGGTCATCACTCGACTAATGGACTGATAAATTGTTCCAATAATTTCAAGCGCACGAAAACTTTGTATATCGAATTCAGTATTCCTTGCTTGTCAATGAGTTGCCGTTGGGTGACCTACCAAACCACTCACTGATGATATCCCCACGGTTGGTGACGAAACGTTTGCAAGCAAATTGTCAAGCTCGGCGAACAGGTCAACCGCCACCTGATCTACAACTAAGTGTACATCTTTCGCCGGCGTAGTAAACTGCCGTACATGATTCCAGTTGGCTCAGCTCAGTGGATCCGACACGCAAACCAAATTCTGCCGACACATTCACATATCCCTCCGCCGAACTAAGTAACTTGGGTCTAGAAGTGCTTCTGGACACTTTTGATCTTGGATCCACTGCGGTAACTCCGTTAGAGGCCGAACATTAACACGCACTACGATCGCGGCGCTGGACAGACATTATCTCTAACCCAGCGAGGCCACTGCAAGTCAACCCCCGACTTCAAAGTCACAAAATTCAGTATGTATGTATTAGGTGGAATTGTACGCCGAAATAGTCTTACCACTCGCGTTTAGGCAATCAGACGCGATCCAGCCTCAAGACGAGCTCTAACTGACCGGAGATGTGTACCCAACAATCAGTCGTGCTCCGATGTCTGATGAATGTTGGTTGCCAATGGCCGATGATACAGAAGCCGTCAGGATTTCCAGTGTTGTCTTTACATACACGTTAAATTCGAAGCGCTGCAAATGGGTTTTTGATCAGTTTCGGGACCTTTGAAGGTTCTGCTCCTGAAAACATTAATATGGGAGGATCAGACAGGGAACTGAGCCGAGGCACACTGTCTTGTCAGAAATAGTGCAAACGCGCCAAGTGTGGACATGGGACCGATCAGGGTTTTCGATCGTAGTCTTTATCTTGAAAGACCTCGAGATAGTTCAGTGGTTAAGGCGCCAGCTTACGGACCGGAAGGTCCGTGATTCAAACCCAACCTCAGCTTCTCGGTTGCTCTTGTCTAGGCTTGGACTACTTGATAGCATCGCATGAATTTTGGACGGGTCGAGCTTTCTAAGTCTCGAATAGTTCTCTAATGACTACCCTTGAGGGTAGTCGCCCATCCCCAACTGCCAATTCGGACTATCTATAACCTGTCTCCATATGTTTGCCGTCTCCTACGTCTTGTATTCTATTCTTCTGGCCTATGTCAAGCATTCTGAGGTGCCTACTTCTCCAAGCGCTCAATCAGACAATCTAGAAAGAAACGGACAGCATGAACGCTATAACATCGAGTAGCCGCCATTTCTTGCAACGTCTCCAGCCAAGCACAGGCAGGGTCACGGGGACCCCATCCTGGAAGGCGTACAACACCAACAACACCCAAACTCTTCGTGATCTCTTTCACGCCTTTCTGCCAAGTCATGCGCTGTCCACCTCGAGTTTGCGCCATTCTGAAGGAGACGGAGAACAACATTCGTCTCGGTAGACGGTGTTTCGGCATGCGTAGCACATGAGCGAGCCATCGTAGTCGGTAGTGCTGGATGTTTTCCCCAATTGAAGTACCTGCAGCACAACCAAATACCCGTTTTCTAATCACCTCGTTACTAACACGCTGACCCTATCCAAAACCGGCCACGATTCTGAGGCATCGGTGGTCGAAAACCTTGAAGATGCCTCACATCATCTGTCCGTAGAGGCCATGTCTCGCACCCATACAACAACACAGCCCTTACTGTAGCCTGATACACACGACCCTTAAGGTGTAGTGACATGCCGAGGCATGAATTTGCACGTTGCAATGCATGCGTCTCAATCAAACTGGATGAGTGCCTACGTTCTTGATGTCTGACTTCAATTTGGGCTGCTGTTTGATTGACCTGTTTTGTGCACAGCGTAGTAACGAACCCACGGAAAAGCGCCTTATGTATTTGTACTAAGGTTAGCTATCACTTCATGTACTCATGCATATTGCCACTTGGTTTTCTCAGACATGGCGGTTTTCTTCTGAATTTGTTTGATGGAGCAGCGATCGTCCCTACTTGTTTTGGACAAGCAAGCTTTTCAAATCGCGCTCCGCTGTTGGGTCTCATTGTACAGGCACCTCATACTTGTGTGCTGAAGGTCAACAGACCAGATAAAACGACAATATTAAGTAGTCATTAGCATAGTATGAATGACAGAATAAAACTTGTCAGAGCGCTGCCGGGATGTTCCAATGTGAATACGCTTTCCACTTGGTGTTAACAGCTATATGCTGAATGTAGCGACACCATATGCGGGCGGCTAACAAAAATGGTGGGATAGAAAGCTGATTGCGTAATGGCACTTGATTATTCATAGTTGCAAATTGGTTGGCCTAATTTGCTCCATTCGTCGGAAGCTGCTGGATGGTCCATTTGTTTCAGTTTCACCTCTCATCACCATTTAGAAATAGGAATAGTGAGATGCTCAGTGGAGTAGCCTAACGAAGACGGAGATTTCAGCAATCCTGTAGTTGCAGCTTCGTCACAGTTGATGTGTTTAAGGAATCAGAGGCTTTTTAACCGCTGTTCGTGAATGACAACATCGAAGGCTCCTACGTTTGTTGGAAAGGTGGAGTAGCAACCTAATGATACGGGACGACAACGTTTGAACTGTGCGCTAAGCTTGTTCACGGTTTCCTGCGGGGGAACGGTACTAATACTCTTGAGGTCTCTCCAAATCACTGCGACATGAATTCCGACAGCTGTAAGCGATGATGGCTTAACTGAAGTGGACAGCTATCTGTTGAAAAGGACAACTCATTTTTGCGCTTTGTCTGTTTTTAGACTGATCGTGGGGACCGATTTTAGTTGTTTCCACTTTTTTCTTCCCACCTATGCCCATATATAATCACTCGGTTGACAAGTGTCACTTCCAGGGCACTTCTCCTGACATAGGACGTGGCTGGCTCTTTTCCCTTTTTAGTAGGCTACTTATGTACTATCAGTAGTCAGTGAAGAATCCAATAGCGTGGACATGTCCTAGAAGTCCTAACCTGAACATGAATATTTGTGTTCTGATGCGCTCTACGTATTGGACCATCCGGCGATATTTCTTCTGGATTTACTTTAGAAAGACCTCTGTATCTAGTACGCTGTTTGCCCTGCCCAAATGCTCACACCGTACACCACCTGCCTATGTAGGTAAACGAACCTCCTGACTTTGATACGACCGAATTTCCAATCACCCATTTTTGCAGTGGAAGCTTTGTGGGACATCAGAGAACGAGTACTTATGGGACTGACCCAGATTTACTTCGGGTAGTGTGCGAAGTCATGGAATATAATTGAATGTTCTCGAACACCAACGATATGCCCAGATTGCATGAGGTAATTCTCATTGGCGTGGCTGTCGTTGCATATTGATGCGGGACACTTCGTCAGCCCAGTGATTAACTCGCCATACAGTGTAGTATATCGTTGTTCCATTTTCAGCGGACGAATATTATTACGACGATGGCCACTTTGGTATGTGCTTCTGTGTTCAACTCGGTTTCGGGAGCTTATTGTTTTCCTTTTTTATGTTTTTCTTTCGGCTTCCCACTGATGGGATATAAATTCGTGGTGCTTATTCCAAACTTACAGGCGTAGCGTCGACGCAGTCTTTAGCATCAGGTGCGGGAAAACTGGTGGGCTTTCTAAACCAGTTACTGGAATTATCGAAAACTGTTGCGGCAGACACACATTCGGCAGTTCTCCGGTTGATCCAAGCACTCGTGGTAAGTGCCATGTCTGCTCCTTGTTTAATGTCCAGTTCAGCAATTAATTTTTCTGCTCCGTAGCCTTTGGGTCGTCATTGGATTCGGCGTGAGAAGTTTTTGGAACTTGTTTTACAACGTTAAGGATTGTATCTTGTAACAATTCTTTATACTCTTCACTAGTGTTCTACACGGCTTTCTAACAGCAGTTAGATTTCTCAAGGGAATTATTTGAATTTGTGAGTTTTCTGATCGCTGACCTCCACGCTAAACGATCTGAGACAAAAATCTACATAGTCTACAGTTGAAGTTGGTCACTCCAGACGCATTAGGGACCGTGGTTAATACCAGTAAGTCATGCAGCACTAATTAGTTTTAGTAACTTTTTCTACGAGTTTACTCCTTGATCTGAATAGGACTGCTTCATTTGAGGATGGACGACAGTTGTTTGTTCCCCGGTCTGTGCTGCGTTGCCCATTTCACTCCCCTTGCACCGAAGTGGTAACGATCACAACAGAGCCATTTTCCGCTTCCAACCTTCACCCCCTTTTACTAGTAACCATAATGTGTTTCGGTTTTGATTGAAAGGGAACGTGATACATCTGAGCAGAGTTGTAAAAAAGTACCGGAAATATATGACTACGACAAGGGTTATTTTCGGCCATTGCTGGGAGAGGTTTGGGGACTCTTGGGCATCATCATAGTAGCAACACATTGGTTTTTATAGTACTACGTAGATCAAGTATCGAAACTGGGTTCGCGCATGACGACTGAGCTATCTTAAACTCAGTTTCGATACTTGATCTATGTAGTATTATACAAACTAATGTGTCGCTACTATGATGATGCCCAAAAGCCCCCAAACCTGTCCTCGCAATGGCCGGAAGTAACCCTTGTCGTAGTCATATATTTCCTTTCGTACTTTGCTCCGGTATATCCGCACCTTAGCCACTGAGGCATCTTGAGGATTAGATAGGCATACTTCTACCATTCACTCGTCACCAGAGAGTGCAACATCACTGCTGACCATGTTGCTTCACTGCCGTACAACCACAAGGTTTATTTAATTATACTTAGTGCCTCAAACTGAAAACAAGAGAAAAAGGCCAGTAAGAGACCTATTCCAAGCGTTCTGGGTTGCCTTCTCCAATCGCTTATTCAGACAATCTGGAAAACTGACAACGCGAACGCCACTGACATCGACAGACCGCCACTTCTTGCACTCTCCAGATTGACGCAGCGGAGGGGTCATGAGAACCGCATCCACTAGAGAGGCTCGCCCTTTCAAGTTTGATTCATGGTTTGCCATAACCCTTTAAAGCGCTTCTCTACACTGGACTCTTAATAGTTTTCGAAATAATCCACTGCTCTTTATCACCCCACACGTGTCTCTCACGAGGAGTGGGACGAATACTGAATTGATAGTCTCCGTTGTGAAAGGGATTTCAGTCTTATATCATGAAGCACTTTTTAATTTAGGTAATCTAGAATAATGGTGATCAACGTTACTGATTTGGTTGGGCGTCATGTGATGTGTCATATAGAGAAGCTTAAACCGATCGCGACAGTTTAATACGCCTTGTTCCTGGCGGAAATTAATGCACCATATTCCTAAAATTGTTATATCTCTTTCTAAAACTCATACTTTTCGCTATGTGGTTCCATGTGACTGACCACTGGACAGAATGCAAGAATCCATTGTGGGTATCAGTTTACCGATGTCGAACTGTGGTACCTGGGAATGCCCTTTCTGAGACAGGAAGAAATTTTGTCCCACTCTGTAGAGCCAGAGATTTTGCGAGCTGCTTTTATCGCTGTGGTCACTATATCCGTCCAGTAGTTATTAGCGGAAGTTTGTTTAAATTTATGAATGTCGGTTCACCCGGTGCTGCCAAGTTAACTTTATTTGGAGGGGATTTTACCACTTAGTTTACTGTCACGTTGCTCGTGTACTTTCGATCATTTTATCTTTCTTTTTAGAACGCCGAACTGGATGCCACCTCATTCTGTACACAGCTGCGCGTCAATTTGAAGAGCGCGAATACTTCTACAGACATTGGGCCATTTATCAAAGACAACATAGACGCACTTCGCAGGGACCTAGCTAACGGAGTATGCCGTTTACCAAACATTATCCCCCCTTCCGCACCATTGTCAAAAGACACATGTGGTTCCTCCGCTCCTCCGATGACGACGGGTGGTTTGTCTACCCCAAATCCTGGAACAGTCACAGTGCAAGTTCGACCAAATGCCAGTGTCTCTGTTCCTGGTGGTTCTGTTTCTCAACCAGCCGTCACGCGCTTGTCTACCCCAAGTGGTACTCAACCACGCATTGTAGGCACCCTTTTAAGCTCCGTCCCTACACCTGTGACTTATGCTGGTACTGTACCTTCAACCATCCAGTCCGCACGTGTTCCACATACCCAACCTCCATTACTGGCCCCAGCTCCTCCTCGTTCGTCTTTCTCCCCGTTGGCCTTATCTACAACCCAGTTATCCACGACGAGCATAGGATCACTTCCAAAGTATCGGCTAACGCAACCACTGAGTACAGTTGTCCCTTCCTCAACGTCAAACACAGTTGCTCCTCACTCATCCCTCCCAACAGTGGCCACCACGAGACTCACGGCAGCCGCCACATCTATCCGAACATCGTACCCCACTCTCAGACCTGTTTTGGCCCCTTCTCCTTCCATTTCCTCGTCCACCACTGTGAATTTAACCCCTTTGAAAACTGCATCCAGTGTGCCTTCCATGGTACGACCGAAGTTGGGCATTCCAAGTGGTCCTACCTCTATGAATTCCAATGCCTTATCTGTGAGCCGAACAACTTCACAGTTGTCCGGCCTTTCTTCTTCCCTTTTCGACAGAACCAGCAGCTTAGAACGAAAACAAGACTTGAATGGCGATGAAGTTAAAACTCCCACCAGTTTGTTGTCTCCTTCCAAAGATCAACCTTTTTTCCCTCCACATCAAATTCGGACCGTATTAGGTAATCACGACCCGTCATTATCTTTGACTGAGGATGCGGTTGTATGTTTATCACATGGGTTACAAGCACTTGCTCGATCTCTCCTCACTCGACTTAGCGCAGTCGTTTCACATCGATTAGAGCGTCTGCCTGATGATCCACGACTGGTTCAAAGCGACTGCACGCGCGAGCAACTTCGGTTTCTGCAGAAACTTGATGAGCATGATAGAATGCGCCAGTCGGAGTTGGAAAAGGACTTTATACTTAAAGCTGCCAAGGTATGCCGGTCCGCTTGGCCTGTTTCCACATATTGTTTTCTCATTGTCCTGCATGATTGTTTGCCTTGAGACCACCTGACCGTGGTCTATATATTTAAGTGAATCACAGCTTGACGTGTCCTTGTAAATAAACAAATCCAAATTATTGTGATGTCAATCGAGGTAGTTTAATAATAGTGCCGAATTCAACGTTAATACAATCATAATACAGAAATGTGTACCTAATTATGGCTTTCCGTATACAGAGTGCCTGCTTATGTCCAGTCTCCCTTTCATCCGACTAGTCAATTCAATGAAAGTGAAATTTACTTTTGAAGGCCGGGGTCGGAATTCTCCGTCAAGAAAGCAAAGATAAAGCTCGGGTGTTTGAGCTGCTTACCGTTCGTAGGTTGGAGTCCAGATTTACTTCATACTGCGGATCACTAATGCCTATATATATATATATATATATATATATATATTCTCGGTGCTCTCGCAGTATGTAGGTATGAATTAGTATTTCTGATATCAGATAAGCTTTCTGTGCCTTGTGTAGGACTTTTCCAACCATGTGTTATGAACACATCCAACGACACTGACAGTTACAAGAATGACTGAACAGCAAGCAGTCAAATTTGTGTTGTGTGCCATAATAGGCGTCCAGTCAAGTGGTTCTCAAAAAGGAAAGATAATAGGTTAAGCATAGCATTGCAGTCTCGGAAAAACGCAAAAAACGGTCGTTTCGGAAAGGTTTGGTGGGTACTCGGCAGATTCAGCAAACTTTCTAAGAGCTTCCCAATTGATAACTAACCTGTTTGCTCGAAGTTGGATTACACTGAAGAAGGCACTCGCAATTGGCAGTGTATTTTTCACGTTTCTAGCTGGTTTTAACTACCCATTACTTTTAATAAGTTCACCAGACAACAGGTTGTCTGTCGTTGGGCCAAGTAAGACAGGATTTCCGGTTTTCTTACTTTCATTCCAGCTTCCGCTGTCATGCTTTCAGTGATGCGTGAATGTCGTTACATACCTATGATGGATGAAACTCTTCATTAGTGCTGTGTGGACTGAACTTATTCATCGTTTAGGATAGTCACTGCTCATTCCATCCACATATGCAGATGGTTTGTCACCACCTATAAAACGGCAATGGTGTTAATCTTTTGGGGAGTTTTTGGTAAAAATACTGTTTTCGAGCGACCGCTTGCTTACTTTTCCCTACTAAAATAACCCGTTTGCTTTTCTGTGTTCTCGTTTGCGATGGGTATAGTCCAGACACGCAGGTTTCCGTTTGCCTTGATGGCGAGAAAATAGATTTTATCATAGGCAGACCCGTTACACTTCCTGACGAGTGGCGGAGGAGAGAAACAGCTCCATCCAAATCTAAACATTGCAATAAGTTTGTTTTTCTGACTAATAAACAGCCGTTCCATGGCTAGAAATTGGGTCTCACCTCAACAGACTGAGTCTTGCAAATCAAACAGGCTTTGGTCAGAGTCTTAGATGCATTGATCACATGTCTACCCCGAGGGAACTTCTCTCCCACCAACAACTATCAATTTGTGGGACCTAAAAACAGCGTTTGAATCGTTTGATCATGCTGCTGTGGACATCTGTTCAACAGGACATTTGGATATGCGGTCCGTTTTACTGAGTACTGCAATAGCGTCTCCATACAAATATGTACTATTTTTTTGGGCTGCAGGGGTTCGTGCCGACTCTAAATTTTCGTCTATTCTTGAATGTGAGCAAACGACTCGTATGGCGCGGTTCCCCTCCACACATCTTGACTGGAATAGGTTTTCTTAACTACCCTACAGGCTTTTGTTGTTTTGATACTGTCTTCCCGCGTGGTCTGAACATTGACTGTGTGGTGAGAACCTGTAGTACTAAACCCAGTGTAACTTCCGGCGAACTCGAGGAGTGGGTGTAAAGTCACCAATCGGTAACTGGCGTCGGAACTACTTGTGTGGAATGCAGTACTCCCGTATGTCCTCTTCTGTGGTAGTGAGCGTACGGGGATAATATATGACGTATAACACCCCTTCAACTAGACTGAAGGGGCCATTTACATGCATCCTTAGGCAGACAAGTATCGACAGAATATCAACCATCGTCGTATACAATTGTTTACGGTAGCTTGGACATTCTTCCGATTGAAAGAGCGTTACTTAAAAACAATCTGCAGATAGTCGACAGAACACGAAGAAATGGAACCTCGGAAGTGCTGTTTCTTGGAAAGCTTGAAAATTACCAATATATTTTTCGTACAGGAAGCAGCGTTGCCGGACGTTTAAGTACTGGTTAGATTTACGCAACCTTGGTTGTGTCTGCAATAAATCATGTGTGTCTGTCAATAAATGATGATGGTTCCTTTGTGAAACGTCGGTTAATAAAGGGTTTTTTGAGTCCGTTTGAGTGAAATGCACTGCTACCACCTTGTGGATCAGAATGACGCGAAATATGGACCGCCGTAGTACAGCACATGGTGGTGCTGGGCTTGCAGGTCACCAGTCAACTCGGAAGAGACACCATTGGGTGCCCATTCGGGTCTACCAACAGTCCACCGTAACACATTTCCAGTATGTTAACTCGGTAGCAACGGTGCTTGAACAAAGCGAATAACAGATATCCTTAGTTGTGAGTGTAAGGTATGAGACAAAAGATTAATATTAACATCATGAATAGTCAATCGCTATATGATATTTTTGCCGCTGAGTTGGAGAGGAATTTACCGTACTCTTTTCCCTGGGTTTCCGAGTAAACCACGCTGTTGTTTCCCAAGAGAGTATTATCGCTCGCAATTAGGAGTGCTGCTGATTATGGTAGATACCAACAGGATTATTGCTTGCTGATAAATCCAACCATGTAATAGTGCATAGTGATATATAGTTTGCTGGTGGTTTCTGTTGTTACTCTGCTGTTCATTACGAGTGTTACGTTCGTGGGTTGGCTTCCTCTGTATGTGGGGTCTGACAAATGCTCCGAATTACGCCCAGTTTTGTCGTCTCCGGCTGTCGTGTTCAAGAGTTTGAAGACTACATTGGTTCCGATCAACAGTCACTGGTCGCTCATTCTGGGAGTTCAGGCGACCTGTTGCTACTGTAGCGACTAGAAATTACCATATGAACAGATCTTAGTTTTCATTTTCTCAGCAGGTCCAGCCCAACAATGGTGTTAACTGCTTGCTTGATCACGTTGCTTGAGTCAGCCTCTCACCAGATTCCTAATGTTCTGCACTCCATGCATCTCTCACAAGCAGATCTCTCTTCTGCTCCTGGTTGCCTGTCAACCCACCAGAAGTGAGAGCCAAACTACTACCTAGGTCATCCGTATGGGACCAGGACCCAAGTTTACGGGAAGTCGGTCCCTACATATCTGATTTGTCTCTAGCTTGTACTGGGATCCCATTAAGATGCCACACGAAAAATCCGACTGTGGCGATACTCAGATGAAACAAATGCGATTGAATGTGGCTTATTAATCACACTTGCGTGCTTGACCTTTCTTGTTTAAATGAATAAAGGCAAATATCCAATTATGCTTTGGACTTCCATCCTCTGGTGGAATCGAACTGGCTGAATCTGTGACTAAAGCATGATTACCATTTATCACTTCAACACGACTGCTCCGGCTGACCAGTCCAAGCAGTCAGACTGCATCTTAACCAGATCTTGAGATTGAACAGAATTTAAACGGGATGACGTAATTACTCAGAATGAGCAGAGATTAGGTGTGTGATGTGATTCGTTTGCCACACGAGTGATCCGGCCCCGAAAAATAATGCTGGGGATCCGCATTCAATCAGTTATAGTTTAGCCCACTGGGCAGATCGTCTTCCTCGACAACACAGCTTATCGAGTGCTGATAAGTCAGTCCATGTGAAACAACTGTTTTCCACAGAATCGCTTAGTTCCGATTGCAACCCTCTGTACAACCAGATCGGCTGCCGCTATTCTCTTTATCTAACTGTCCTTTAGGACCATAGTAGGCCACCATGACTTTTAGCCCATTAGGTGTTATGTTTCCGGTATCACATTGGTAACGTCTGCACAATTTGAGTATGGAAGGTGATCCAGAGTCTGTGGTCTTCACATAAGCTGATCTTTGACTGAACGTTCCCGCATTTCGAGACCTTCTGTCTTCTGAAGGACACACAATAGCGTTACCCAAACGGACTCCATACACGGTTTACAAAGTTGACGATCTGACCGGGATTTTCAGCACTTGGATCTGACCATTTATTTGAAACAGTGGTGCGTTATATATCCGTTGGCCGGTGTTAGTGTAGGATCAACTACTGGTATTCCGCTCAGGTGGCGAGATTGCTCAGTGGTTAAAGCGCGAATATACTGACCGGAACGTCCGTGGTTCGAACCCGACCTCTGCCTCTCGACTTCCCTTGTTTAGGCTTGGGCAACCTAGCAGTGTCCAAGCTCTCGTGCTTCCTTCTGGTAACATGGCAGCTAGGCACCGAAAGGATGTTACACCTGAACGATTATCTTTTATTGTTTATCCCGGCTCACTCAGACAAAAGTGTTGAACACAAGATTGCAAAAATGTTGTATGGACAGGATCGATTGTTCCTCCATCAGTTTGGTTTCTACTCGAAGCCAAACCCCAAACTCAGGAAGCCTGAGGGTGAATGGAGGCCTGTTGCTGTGGTTGCTTCTGATAGTCATTCGGATAAACCCAAAAGGCAACTTCGGGCGTATCCCTACAAAACAGCTCCACGCTTGATACTCATTTCTCGTGTAGACTAAGGTACGATACTTGGTGATTGTAGATGGGAACTGTCGGAAAAAACGAGTGCCTATCCTAGAACAGTATCTAGATGACAGGTATTCTTTCATGATTGAATATTGCTGGAGGTGGTTCCTATCTTTGAGTAATAAATAGCAGAAAAGACATCTTGCGACTTGAAACTGCTGTTCTTTCTAGCCATTTCCGGCAGCCGCGCACTAATCTTCATCACGATAAAGTAGCATCTGCTGATTCTAGCATCCGATGAAGTTTCTTCTAATTTTTTCACGGAACTAGGTGCCGATGGATGGAGACCATTATCCCCCAGTGAGATCGCTGGAGCTAAATCATTCAACGGTGACATCCTTCTGACGTAAGCTGCTACGCGACCCGAAGAAAGTAATCTATCCAATCATAGACAGCAGGAATGTGAAGTCCAGGGTCGGGTTCAAACCATGCATCTCCGGTCAGTTGTTTGCGTCTTAATCGCAGTAAGGCCCAGCAGGTAAAATGGCTCCGGCGCGCGACATCATCGGAATCCAGCGGCTCCCTATTATTATTCCCGCCGTATGCTGACCAGAGGTACACTTTCGAACGGAAGCTGTGCGGCACTAAACACAAATTGGATTATATCCATGACGTTTCGCATGAATGCCGAGAAACGCGCTTCTAATCTTCGCACAACCAAGTTTCATTCACCATCGAATTTAAGCGCGGCACTCATCCGTGGAAGCCAGAACTTGGTCTTAGCTGTGAAGTATGCTCAATCCGTCCCTTACATGCTGGTTCAACCCTATCCAGGGTTTAAGGTTTATTAGCAGCTGCATTCAAACAGCGCCTGGAAGCCACGTGCATGTAGGCGCTAGATAATGCTCAAAGACAAATGACCGCTCTGTCTGAGCAAGATGAGTCCTCGAACTTGGGTGCCACCTCCCCCACTCTGGTGCACATCTATGCTCAATCGGATATTCGAGGTTCGAAATACCTAAAGGATTCCCCAGTTTATCATGTGTATGCTCGTGATCATCAATATTTTTACAGTAGACTGTCAGTGATGGGTTGCACACGCAACGACTATTAAATGAGTGATGTGGAAACTTCCGCCTGTTATTGAGTTGCGGCGCGAAGACTTCCAAACAATTGCGCCTGGAGGTCACTCGTCAAACGACTAATCCATCTACCTAGCGTCCATCCGATTTCCTAGAACCGACTGTTGGTTAGTGGTATGATTGTATGTTTTCATCTGCATTATCTACTCGGTAATTGATTTGTTGGTCTTCCGTAGTTCATGTTTTTACATGTTATAAATCGTCGATTTTTCAACCTTACAGCAGGATAGCTGAAAAGGTCGGTTTACCCGTGCTAAATATTGACTCGTGCGAAATTCAAGCTTTCTTTCGTTCCACTGTCTAGTCACGATCTCGGAATGAAGACCCCGACCAGATTCGCATGCGCGAAATGGCACGCCGAATCGCCACGGAGGACTACGAACGTGAAAAACAACACCAAGCTAATCTCACTGCGTTGCATGCAATCGGACCGCAACGTAAACGTCGTTTCGATATCATGGACGACGTTAGTGGTTCTGCTCTAACCGACCCCTCCACCGGTAGTTACTCCGGACAGGACAACGTGAGCACCAGCTCCAGTCAAACTAGACTATCTCTGCTTAGTGCGAACCGTCTAGGTGTGATCAATCCGACGTCCGGAATTTACGTTGCTCAAGCCAATTCGGAAGTCCCACAGCCCAACGTCTTCCCTGCAGCATCCTTGAGCAATCTGTCCTACGCACTCTCCTCAGAACCGCCCTCTGGTGGCTATTCGCTTGCACAGTCCTCTAGAATTCACCGTGCCACTATCAAAGACATACAGCTTGTGTTGTCACGGACACCCAAACTTCGACGTAGCCTCACCTACTATCGGACGCATTGGCATTCGTGACTTCCCTTTCAGCGGATGCGGGCTATTCGCGCTTTCACACATTTCAGCTTTCAGTCCTTACTCATTTACAAGCCTGAGGGTACATAGTCTATGGGTTTCATCACAACAAGATGCTTCCTACGTCGCCACTACCTGCAAAACCATCACTGTCTTAGTGATTCGAACTCGCTTGCTCATTCCACTCCCATATTCTTGTATATATCGTAGGGCACCTAATGCCACAGAGATTTTGTCCAAACATGCACACCCCCTGATCTATTTTTTGATACTTCCTGATGTTTCAGCTTCATCCCCTTCCTTTGTACATATCTTAGGTAAAGGATTTGATTGAACCCCAAATTCGTATGTGCTATGTACTGGTTTGTTCCAGATTTTCTGACCAGGTTCAGTAAAGGAATCTCCAGGGATAAAAAAATGGTTTGTATAAAGCACTGCTTCCACTAAACCATTGTTTTTTTACTAATGTGTGGGTCGCTTGTAGTTCCAGTCCACCGTGTAGGTTGTTGAACACATTGGACAACTTAGAAAATTTGGCCTAGGAAGTATAAAAAATCTGAGCTCTGGTCACAACTCGCTAATGGTGGGATTGTCCGCACTTCAGGCGTAACGTCCACTTCTTTGGCTTCGTAGTTTTACATAATCGGCCCAAGTCACCGCTTCCCCAACAGCATCTCACGGGTCAACTGCGTTTGGTCGCCTTCTGTTATGCCATCTCAACGGAGTAAATGCTATCTATCCAGAAACAGGTGTCAAGTAAAGAAGTGTTCCATCACAGATGTTGGGACGATTCTGCATACCGACGGAAACAGAAGTAAACACTATAGAACAGAATGCTATATGTCACGTTTATGATTAACTGGTCTTCGGGGGATGATCATGATGGTTGACATTTGAAAAAGATCAAAAAGTGTTTGGCAACTGGCGAGAACGTGGCAAATGGGAAATGCATGCCTATAAACCGTTGGCGGATTGTGTGATATTGCTCTTAGAAACTTACAAAAGAGCAATAAGTAGTCATGGACAGAGAAAGTAGCTAGGTTCTGGTTATTTATGTGGCAATGGGAAAAATTAGACGGATCATAAAGTGAGAGGTTGGAGAATCTAGTTCTCCAGGATGACGAGAGAAGAAAGCACGTGGCAGACAACTCAGCTATATCTGATCACAAAGGAAGCCGGTTGAAGTATACCTGAAACGCAGAAGTAACATGCCAACATTAGTGAAACGAACAGAATCATGATTAATTTATTAGGAAAGGCATTATTATGGTGAAGCGAGGGTAAGCGCCCAGTGCTGGTGAGAACTAGCGATTGAAAAACAGCGACAGCGAGCGCTTGCAAGATCCAATCGGTACGGGAGAGCACCAAGAAGAATTAGCACGCGAAATGAACTCGGAAATACAGGGCCAGTAACTGAAACACAAAAGACCCTATGCCAAACGAACCTGCTTAAGCAACGAAGGGGCCTAGTGAATAGACACTGGCGGAATGTTGTATCCAGTCGGCATCCAAATCAAAATGAGACAGTCAACTTCAGTTTCGCTGAAAAATCGGTTAGCCGGCCGTCTTATACTCATTTATTGATTATTGTTGCCTCTTAGTAGTAGGCGTGCAGAAGAGTTCTAGAACATCTACAGAGCACAATTTCGGACGGACGTTAAAAATAGTTTTGCGCTATCGTGTGTTTCAGTTGGGTTTGGCGGGTTGTCTCTCGGGCAAAGTCCAACTTGCTTCCTATCACATCAGCATTCAAGGATGACACAGTTCGGGTAGCGAGATGTCTTAATCTCAGAGTAGCATATGGATTCGGTTCGTTTGCAGAGGAAGCTGTCACTTCAGTGTTGGAGTGGATTACTGAGTTCTCAAAAGATTGTGCACGGAAGCGGCTAGAAGTAGTTACTAGATCGCCAGACAAAAAACCTCGTGGTCTATTGCATTTTAAGGTCTAATGTATATCGAAATTTACAACTGCTTCTACTCAGTTGAAGGAATGATCCATGCGACAGCTTAGAAAATTGGGAGAAGAGTCGTGGGGTTTGTACACAACCGTGTTTGAGGACCGAAGTACCAACCAGGTAGCAAACTTAGTTTATCTTGGCCGTGGCTTCAAGTTAGTGAGATTTATGATACAGTACACTTCTCGCAAAGGGACCGTTTGTTTTGGGGAAAAGTGTCGACAGTGGCGGATGGCGCAGTAAGTTTCTCGACGCAGCATCAGGCTCTTTATTCAACCCACTGAGTTTTCACCACCTGAGACGAATTTCACCGAGAAACGGAGGGGAAAAGCCTGCTTCCGATAACTATCGACAATAAGGCACTACGCACTTCTTACATAGGTGTGATTCCGTCTGGTTCCCTTCGGTAACACAATAAGCTGGTTTAGCAGCCGAGTTGAGGTGTCGACATCTTAACCGTCAAGGGAACTCCCCATAAATTCAGGTGTTCCTTTCCGTTGTTTAAACAGTATAGTCGTGTTGGACTATCCTCACCGCCATGTTGGTGAGTTTCTTGAGCCGGTAAATCTCGTGCTGTTCAACGTGAAGCATCAACAATGGTGAGCAATCGAGAGAACTCTCAAAAGCTCGCTCTTTGGTTCGCTGCAAACAGGCGAACTCAAATGATGGAGTAGCTTGTGTTTCTTATAGCAACAGATTGGTTGTACGTGGAAGAACATCAGTGGTGGTTCTAGAGGGTATACCTGATGCCTGCGGACTTGCGGCATGTGTTTTCTTCCGGGATTTCGTACGACCATGTTCACCGCCATGGGAGTTAGCTGCAAACATGCGCACGTATTGACTGAGCGCCGACAGACTTCGATAGTTTACTGGCTTACGCATCAGTGTACTGGGCGGCCCGTGTGGTGGACTACGCGTACTTGCACTTGCAATGGGAAAAACTGACGCCTGCGGTGTGTGGAGCCCAGGAACGGTAGTTTGATTGCCGGATAGCGAGGGATAGGCGGTAGGCGCCGGCCGAAGGTCAATGGGTTTCGAAATCGAATGTGCAACACTGTTCACCAGGAAGTACACAGATCGTCAACCACTTGTATGCACATGCAGTTGACCTGAACGGTCACAAGTGGTGTCGGACCATTATCCAGCTGAGTAAGTTGACGTGTACGGGCTTACTGAAAGCCTGGTGCTATCATGCCGCACGAAGTCAAGATAGTGTGTTGGTACACATAAAGCAGGCAGAATACAACATTTGACTGACCATTCCGAATCTGTGCGCTTTCTTATCGTGGCGTCTAATTGCAATTCTCCGTTTGAAGCCACATTACTTTAAGGCTGAAAAAAACACGCTGTAAGAGAAAATTGAGCTCCAGCACTAGCACGCAGGCTATTTAGGAAAATCTTTGTAGTTCAGACTGTGAGAGCAGTCCAGTCCAAGTGGCATTGTTAATTTGTAAAAGGTCAGCGCTGACTCGACGTTTGCTCACGCAACAGTGCCCTGCTGCACATCCGCGCAGTCGTAATCTACGCACTGACATCAACCGGAACGGGAACGAAAAATTCGCAGCCGAGTTGCTCAGTTCAACAAACAGAACAACTTTTTTGCAGAACCACGCAAAAAGTGGAAACAAGCCAGGGGATGTCAAAAAATAACTTGCAGCGAAGTGCGAAAGACTGTCAGCAAACTCAACTGCGCTGGTCATTGCCGCCTCCCTGGATGGGGACCCCGAGACGGGACACATAAATGGTTAGAAACATTGTGAGATATGGCCCATTCGATCGCTTAATGGCGCTCACGCATCCAAGCTGTTGCCTTCAGTGCTTAGATTCCCCTCTCGATCTCTCCATCGAATAATCCACTGAAAGCCCCGTATTGATGCATTAACATACCTCCACTTGCAGTGCATGCCCCCGGATACAACGTACAACACGTACGCGGTTTTCACAGCTGACTATAATGGTAGACCGTAAGCATGTATTAACCAGAGCAATCTATACACGGAATTTCCATATGCACTAAAATACCGGAGGTTTCAACGAAGAATCAAGATGGATGAACTGCAGGTTTAAAACTTAACCAGAACAGATGTTTAATTAAAGCTTTGGGGGTCCACCTGCCTGGGTCTATAATGGCGATAGTCATAGCTTCTATAAATCTGAGCACAGTTCGTGCTGTTACTTGCTGCACTGAGAATATGATCGTCACGGTGGACATTGCTGATGACCACAGTTTCCTTCAATTCGGATCGCTTTGGTTTCCAGCTGCCATTTAACTAGACAGATACATTAT
This sequence comes from Clonorchis sinensis, assembly GCA_003604175.2. NCBI lineage: Eukaryota > Metazoa > Platyhelminthes > Trematoda > Opisthorchiida > Opisthorchiidae > Clonorchis > Clonorchis sinensis. The sequence continues at coordinate 24,346,892 of CM030370.1, forward strand.
TTCTTTAAAACCGAACACTATGAATGGAACAAATGGTTTGGTTCCTGACCAGTTAATTCTGGTTGTTTCTCGGACCTTGGAAAGTCGAGAATCCGAAATCTAGGCCTCCTAAACTCTGAAACCGAATGGGATGTGTGAACGAGAATCAACCTGACTGAGGCGTGTAGGTGCAACAGAAGGTCACCCGAAAAACACCATCGATAACACGGGCATCCTAACCATAGACTTCTTTAGACGACCTCCTAGTACATCCGTCTCCCATATACGTCCATTCGATACAGCTTCAGGAATGCAACAATCCGATGACTTCCCACAATTGTCTGGATGGAGTTGCGCGTTTATACTCCAAAGTTCCTACTATTATGAACACGATGAGTATATTGGTCACCAGTATTCCACGAAAAGCCGACTAAACAGTCCATGGGTTACACAAATTAAGTATTTGTTTCATTCACAGGTTAGGGAAACTTTTGGCCCCATGCGTATATATTGGACGAGTCAGCCCAAGGGTCGACCGCCGAATGTGAGCTTTGTTTGCTCTATCTCTGTTTTCATGGTGACTTTCAAGGGCGGTTTCACTAGATTGCATAGTTCATAGTACTCAAACCATGCTTACGTGACCATATAAACTTCCAAACTCCAAACGCCTGCGGCTAATTGGGGTTGACTGCACACCTCTGTAACACTTACCAGAATAGCCAATACAAATAAAAAAAATACTGAAATACTATTAGACTCCGAAAATTACAAAGAATTGCATCCAACCAAAAGATTTCGAGTTTGATTTCACTGGCGTCTTACTCGAAGGGGACCCCGAGACGGGCCACATCAATGGTTAGAGACATTGTCAGACATGACCCAGTCGCGCCCTCAATGGCGCTCGTGCATCCAAACTATTGCCCTCAATGCATAGCCCCCTTCCCAATCCCCCCACTTAACAGTCCACTGACAGTGGTGTATTTACGCACCAATTTATCAGCTCCCGCCTACAGTGCGCAGCTACCTACCTCACCTCCCCAAATCACCGGTGAACGAAACTGTGGCAGCTACAACCACTGTACGACAAGCACGCGGTCCTTACAGCTGATAATGATGATTTCGAGTTTGATTGTCGTTTTAAGCGCTTGGGGGAGTAACTGATTCTTGGGAATGCGGTTAGCAGAACGGTTGATTCGTGGAAATCAATAAAGATATTGTCACAAAACACCAACGTTTGCTAACAGACCGGGATGTGAATAGCTAAGAATAACAACCAAAGACTACTCTGCGTGGCTACTGCGAATATGCAAAGTTGTTAGACAGCAGGGCTAATGCTCGGCCGCTGAAGATAATTTAGTATGACAAAGAACCAAGGAAGTCGCAAACCGCTCAGAATCAACGACTGGAGACGGATAGTTTGGATCATATCCTATTCTCGGGACTCACTTGTCAGGAAAAAAATCGACGGTCAGAGTGAAAATGACTTGATTTTATTAGAAGGTTGTCGACAGGCCGCAGGGATATCCCCACAGGAGGAGAGGTTCGCTGACCGAGCGGTGGAGAACCGGAGAACACGAGGTAGCCGACTGCGCAGTTCTGAGCATTTCCTCGTTTGCTGCATATTCTATAAGAGTGCGGGAAGGTCTAACTCGAGAATCGATGTCAGGGTGTTCTCTAGAGACCAAGTCGGGTTCTGGGCTCATGGATTGGAAAAGTAGTGATTTAACCTGAGGTTTCAGATCCAGCGTTCGCGTACGCCGTTTTATTTGCTTTTTCTTCGAAATCGTCTTCATGCGCGGAGGCTTGTGACCATCTGCTGAATGTGTAGAGGAAATGCCCATCGCGACTACGCTACATTCTGTTTGCGAAAGATCTTTATCCAAAACACTACGAGGGCAGGAGGCTGACATGGCTGGATCAGCGTCGTTTTCGTCAGTGCACTTTGGCCGAATGCTAACTATTGAGTCTAAATCGAGACTACTGGTATCACTGGAGTTCTTCGAGTTAGATGTGGATGATTTTGAGGATTTGAGATTATTTTTGACAGTGGTGAGGTGAGAAGCAGAGTGAACCGCATATGATTCCCCATGAGGCTGGATCGGTTGAACTGGCCGCCGTACAGCCATCGAACGGTTGCCAATTCCCTCCTCACGCTCAGGAGTGGGCTCCGTTGAGGACCGTTCAGTGACCGTGGAAGTGGAGTCAATATCACGGAAGTCATCAAGCGGCGAAAAAGGAGTTAGTGTGACAGGTAGATCCGGCTCAATATTCGAAACAAAGCCTGATGATTCTGAAACGTCCTCAGTAGCAGTCGCAACAAGTTCAGATCGGGATCGCTGTATCTCCGGTTCGTGGATACTCGTAACCGACAGCCTGGGTGTATAGGTTTCAGTGGAGAACGTAGGAGCACTGTCAGTTACATCCCAAACTCGGGTGACGGTCAGCTGAGGCAGTAATGGTACGGAGACTAGAGTGATGAGGGGAAGACAGCAGATAGTACACATATCGTCAATGGGAGTCACCGTTTCGGAGCAATCAGGAATGACATTATTTAGCACACGCTCGAGATTTTTCGCACCGATGAATAGTTTCGGGTCTATGGTTAGAGGTTTGGGTGGCTCCAAGCAGAAACGCTGTTTAGCCTCTAGATGTTTAGATTGAACTGGGTTGGAGGAACAGGGTGGTAGGAGTGTGAGGGGAGAGTAGACTTTGTTAACCACAGCCGTGGGATCACTAACACTGGATGGATCAAATTGCTGACGAAGGTTATTGCAAGAGCCACCGCCAGACAAACACCTGAGAGGTGGGTTGTCCACCTGGAGTCGTTTTCGCCGATCGGACTTGGGAGGATGCCTAATAGGAGTAATCCATTGTTCAGCGCCCACATTCGAGATAATAAATTCTTCGTCCGATTCACTGGACCTGGAAAGGACCGAAAAAGAGGTGAACGAGAACACCAACGTAAGGTGCAACAAACATTACACCATTGAAACTGTAAGTGCATGCGGACTGTCTGCTTAATTGCGAAGAACTTCAGAGGTCGTACTAGTGACAGACTCCATGTGGAATCTCCCATAACCTATACTGAGACCTAACTGTTACAGTCGGGTAAAGTAACTGGGCCAGAGATTTGAGTCGCGCATCTGAAGTTGTATGAAATGTACTTGGCGATGAAATCGCAGATACGAGTAGCCACGGGTTGCTATGCACCAGTAGCGATTTATCATGACGCGCATTCGATAAGCGGACAGAACACTAACTGGGCACGCAGAGTATGTGTAACAGGACTGGTCGGAATGAACAGCGGACTGTATGTGCAAATCGGCCATGGCCTCCCAAAACAGTTTCCTTTCCAGATGCCTTGGAAAACCCCTATGTGAATGCACACAGCTCAGTGGATAGAAAAGGCCCTTACCAACGTTGGATGGATACATGGCACTTGGGATACCAAGTACTTATCCAAAGATTGTCCACATTTTAATCTCTCCCCCCGCAACACCACTGCACGACCACGATGAATCGCCACATTAGAAAACAGCTGGTTAATTGTGGAAAGTACCGATAGAGGAAGTCGGCTGCATATCTTCACCTCGGACAACAGTTCTCATTCGTGGCTTCAACTGCAGCTCCTTTGTTCGTACGTAAAATCGTGTGCATTTCTAGCCAGTTTCACTTCTTGCGTGATCACAACCTAATGACGTTAACTGTCTGTCTCATAGGAATACAGTTGGATAAGATTACATACCTCAAGCTGGCAGTACAACCACCGACACCGGCAATTAATAGAAATGTTAATGGTGATACTGATATGATTAACAACGGCAACCCAGTTCAAAGGCTGGTAGTTCCACGCTATCCAATAAAACCTGTATAGTTTGCCGAAGCAGCGACTTTGACTAAGCCTAGAGAAGCAGACGCATTAGGAAGTTTTTATCAACCGCGGAATCCAGTACCGATCAGCCTTCTTTGAAGCAATATAGAGGGACTGATCTACGTTGAATGTTAGCTCCAAACCTAACATGGACAGTTGCTCTCTAGTGAAGAGTCTGCCTGCAAAAGAACTTGATCCCTGTGGATGGACCCTCTATGGAGGGAGAACAACCGTGCCAACCACCAGTCGGTGCTAGCCGACTGAAGTGAGCTTCGAATTGGGCTACCATCCGCCACTACTAAGTGTTGTTAGTAGTTGTGTGTAGGTAAGGCAACCGCACTTATGCAACAAAAGCCAGAAAAGGCTAATCCGCGGCGAACGGTGACCCTTTTTTTAAAAGACACTTTGGGGATGAGAATAAACTGAAATGTGCCTACATTTTCGTGCCCTGAAAACACCAAACACGGTGTGCGGCCTAAAATAACATCGTTATTACCACTTGTTCGCGTACGTAAGCCGGTGATATTTCTAGATTATTTGAAACGCACTGAACGGAAGGACCAAGCGGCACAGTTTCGAGCGCAAGTGAGAGGGTACGATGATACGCATGATCGGGACCAGGTTCGGCTATTGGTTCCTTATTGCCCACAAACAAACACGAGGGCGCCTGAGGTACCAGAAGTAACTATTCGGTCAAGAGTCAGCAAAAAGTGGCTAGCTAAATTCAACAATGGCTATTTTAGAGGGTACTGAAAAGTTCGACCGTTCACGCGCCCAATTTTAATAACTGCGTAAGAGCAGTCAGGAAAATAGCATAGTGCGTTGTTGACGAAACATACTACCAATAAGGCTCTTAAAAATTCTTCGACAGCTCATGACCGGTTTCGCCTTTCGTGGGGTTTATCAGGCAGACGTAGTCCCCGAGGTTCCATCAAACATACTTGAATCCAAATTGTGCGCAATTGGACACTCACTCGCAAATAAAGTCTGTGGTAACGGGAGACTCACCTGAATTCCAACGGAATCTTCAACTGAATGTGCTGCACAAAGGCCGCCTCATGTGTAGGTTGGCACGATATTTGAAGAGAATAAAATGAAGAAGCTTCACGGGAATTCGAGGACTGTGCCTACATGATAAGCCACAAGAACGGTGAATACGACCATGGGCTGTCGAGGTATCAGCACCTATTGTGAGTCGTTTGTTCCGGAAGGAAAATATACTGCGATATCGTGTCAACCGAAACCTGGGGAGGATTTGTGCAGGAGAGACTAAAGTGGACTTAGCTGAGTCTCCCATTAAAATCAAGTTAGTGTTGTGAATTGTTCTTCACCTTTTCGAATTTTTTTTAGAGAAAATCATGGTGAAGTGAGTGGGCAAGAGGACAAACACTATCACGGTGTTATGTAGATTTTACAAATTCCAACTTACGCAAAATAATCATCAGGACCGATGAGGTTGTAACGGCCACTTCTGCAAGGAGTAGATTAAAACGAATATGGTAAATTCGTGCGATTAAATTAATCAAGCCTAGCATAAAAGTGTCACACAAGGACTTGAGTGAACAACAGACCCCACCAGCTGGTTTCGCAACACACCTACGGTTGTAGTGCAACGACAACACAACGTGATCCCCAACATAAAAATGTTTTATTCACTTGTTTGATAAGCTAGAAGATAGCATAGGTATTCTTGAGCCCAAAAATACAGTTGAGAAACCCATTTGTGGACTCGGTCTTTCGCGTACGGTACCAAGGGCTTCAGCTGGAGGGTGGATACATAATCAATAGAGAAAAACAAGCAATCTCTCTTGTCAGCACTGTTGAAATATTTTCAACTCGGGTGCGTTCATTGGTAGATGGCCTAGTGCCTGTTGGTTTGTTTGCTGAGCTTAGAGAATAACACATTCGGGAAGATGTAATCAGTGCGCGGTTTGTTCTATATTCATGCGCGTGCTTATGCAGTTCTTAAAGGGTATTTTAGCGTCTAACGTGGCTGGCTGCTTGAGAGTTATTTTCATCACACGGCCAATTATGTTACGCATTAAAGATATACCCTAAAAACTTAAGCCGGAGCACGAAGAGGGTAACTACCAGACACGCAGTGACAATGAGTGGTGACGAAGTCTTTCCAAGCCAATCGTGGAGCGAGGCGGACAGAGCATTGGCCAGTCGATCAGCACCCAACCTCTGGGAAACACTGGAATGCTGCATCCATGTAATCCCAACTTTCAAGTGCAAGTGGACAGACCAACCCACATCGGATCGTATGCCGGTTCGCTCCCCCGAAAACCAGAATAGGCACGCGAAGAGATTTTCCACAGTGGCACCAACAAATGAAATATGGTCAACACAGAATGACCGGATAACAAACAAAAACCCCATCAGTATAATATGATAGTTGCTTCAGTTTTTAAAACCTACGCCAATAAATCGAGGGAAGTGACCAGGCATTTGGTCTTTCATGTTCGTGATCCTGTTAGGCTGCTGTAAGAATAAACACACGCACAACAAAGTGCCGCTTTCGCAAAAAATGATAAGAATAAACGTCCGAGTAGTTACACTGAGTAAGCTTGGAATATCAAGCTTCGTGGCGCACCCGATGCACAGTAGTAATTCGGAAACATGCTATGATTCTATGTTTCCTAAATCCGCTATGCGAACCTCCCCATTCTGATTCCGTTGTATGACTCCGCTTCCAGTGCTCCAAGTGGAACTCAGTTGGCCACCTGGTTTAACACTTGAGGACATTGCCCCTTATTAAGTAAAGTTTATGGATATACTTCACAATGGCCAGTTCCGAGAATGCATAGTACATGTCCAATTCCTTGTTTTAGTTTTGCAATCGCCATACCTAAAAATCGTGACTAGTGAAGATGGACCGGTGAAGAGAATAAACAGATTTCAGATACCCAGCTGCAGCTACAAGAAACTTACAAATGAGGCTAACCAATTCAACACGTTCAGTGCAAATGACCAGCCTTCTCAGACCGGGCAGGACATACTCCACTTGACTTATGAGTTACTTTTTAATTACTAGAATTTGTCGAGTAGTCAGGAGATGGATTAAAGCACGCTTAGTCCCACGAGGAAGACCGACGAGCCTTATTGGGAAGAGTTTGAAAATTACAGGACCCTTGATTAAAGGAAGTAAACGTTTTAATCGGCAATCTTTTTCAAATTTATATCTGTGTCTAGCATTCATGAAGTAAATTCCTATGCCTCAGCGCCAATCGATTCTTATGACGAATACCTGCATCCATGGATGGGTCCATAAATGAGAATCAAGGTAACTTTGAGTCCGTTTTTTTGCTGCTAAGCAGGTCCCACCTAAACTACCAGTTTCTAACTGCTACCGCTAGCTATTGCGTGGATTCATTAGCTGCACGCGTCGCGCATCATTCATTAAGGTCTTTGTTCATCAGAATATAGAGACTATTATTCTCCGCGGAAATTGCAGACTTAGTGAGGCACCCGACAGGATCAACGTAATGTGGTAGCGAGAATAAAGTCTGATGGGTCCTTACCAAACCACTGTATCTTGTACCCTGACTTTCAACGACTGAGAATCCCATTGAGATGCCAATGGAAGTTCGTAAGCGCTTTGTACTCATGACGGCCTACAAGAAAAATCTGCTACCTTCATGGCCTGGTATATACTGCACACAAACGTTTGAGATGTGCATCCAGAATCCACTGAACATTTATTTTCACATCACATTCCTAGAGTTCGTACAAGGAGTCACAGAAACGAAGCGCTGTTCGTTGCGCCCGTTCTTCTGGTGGAACACTCGGATATTTACTCGGCGTTGTCAAAGCTGAGCATCAGGAAGATTCGTATGAACCAAGATAAATTATCGATAGGGTTGCGCGGAGCCTCTCCCCCCAGATACATCTGTCTTTGGATGGTTGATGAGTTGCAAAAGACAATCAGGACGAGCCTTGGACAAACAGTTGCAGTAGCGCTCGAAGGTGGTGGTGACCGCAGAGCTACCTCAACGCAGCTGTTCACCAAAAAAAACTTTGGTCACCAGTCAATCAATACCCTCATTATAATTTGCAACACCACTGCTAGCCAGACGAACAAAGAGACCACTAGTCGATGTTCCAGGATCAACAATTTGCGTCGCATTCACCACATCAGCTAACACTGTTCGCTTTTGCAAACGAGTATCCTTTGGCGAATTCTTGGCAGAATCCAAGTTAGGATCGGACAGAGAAAAGAAAAGAGCTGAAAATGTTACTTTACTAATGGGTGGTTACTAATGGGTGGTTGTATATATATATATATATATATATATATATATATATATATATATATATATATATATAAGTGTGTACGGTATCACTGATACGACTCACACGGTAGCACACGGATTCATGAGGAATTCGATCCTCAGAAAAAAACAAGTTAGTCAACAACAGGAACTATGACAATGACCGGGTGTGGCCAACTTACTTATGGGAACAGGGAGTGTAACCTATTGACGCAGAACGTTGGAATAGCTTACCACACTGGGTATTTATCCTGCCTACGCTTATAAGTCAAGAATCGCCGAACGCGCGTGTCTGTGGGGTTGAGCACTGCGTGAAGCAACTTGCTGTACAGAATTGGAGAAGTCTGATGAAAATGACAGATTGGATTGTATATCTTTTTGAAAGTGTGAAAGTGTAATGGGGAATTTTTCAGAATGGTCGCTGTGTGCCTTATGATAAACTCTCCGTCCGTGCTGACAATCTCCCTAAGGAATGAGTAGTCTCTGACTGCTAGTGCGCCTTCTCAAAAGAGGCTCTGAAATACCGGTCGGCGTGGAAGTATAAGAAATAGTACCTGGATCAGCCAAACAGACATACGGAGGAGGGACTCACCATAAATGTAGTGGAGTGACGAATCGGTCCCACTTCTCGTGCTAGAACGCGCAATGAACTAAAACTAAGCCGGTAGTTGAGATGGCGGCAGAATAGTAGCTCCAACTAATGTGCCAATCACAGAACATGGTCAGACATGAAAGCGATGTAAGTGAAAGGATCCAGGTGGAACAAGCTAGCGTTCGCGTCAGTATAGGGTCAGGCGAAGTGCAAACAAAGAATATTTATGCGTAGAAGAGCGTAAAAAGCAAACAGGATCGTTAGAGCTGTCTCACATATGGATGAGAACGGAAATGTGAACGAGGACGAGGTATTCGAACCCAGAAAATCGCTACAAATCTACCAAATATATGGACTGAGTTGTGTGAGAACGGCGGCTTACTCAAAACAAACGATAGCGTGGCATCAATCTAAAACATGGCAAGTGACGAGAAGTGTGTGAAAGTTGAGGTCGGTTAAAAGCACAGAGGAAAACAAGTTAATATGCACATGTACCTCATATGTTCCAGAAGGTCCGGAATGGAGGTTCCTGGCAACATTGGAATGGTATTTAGCTCCCAATTGGCTCTACGTTCGACTTCTGGCAAACCCAAATGACCAGCAAGATAGCACTCAGGGCCGGGTGCATCGTCGTCTCGGATGCCCAATCGAATAGGTATTCTGGGGGAACTGTCACCCGAAGGACCAACAACGGATTCTACCTTCCTTCGGGTAGCTGACTTTCGAACTGGAGAAGGCGAAGATGAGGAGCTGAACTGATTCACTCGAAAGTTTCTCACTAGCTGACGCACATCAACCGTGGTCAGGACATTGTCTTCATCACTAAGGCCGGCAAGTAAGGATGATTTATTGTTCACTGGAGTGGATTGCGGCAAATTTACTTTCGAAGCAGTATTGCCGACCAGGTTTGACAAACCAACAAATTTGTCTGAAGTTCCAGCGGTTGCCGTTTCCGCAGATCCTGTCACGACAGAGTAACCTTGAGGCTTCGCAAATGGAAATTCCCCAGCTAATAAGCAAGCACATAGAAAAAAAAACAAGAAATGATCGATAGAAATCTCGAGTGAATATCGGACTAGCGAGGCGGGCAGAAGTAGCAACACACCTACCCACATGCATGGAATACACACGACAACCGAGATGAGTGCTATGTCAGTTGAAATATACTTAAAAAGAAAAGTTACGTGGCGTATGAGTGGGAAGTGAGACCTAGTGAAAACGTGTTCAATCGACCGGCTGAGGAGAGGACGGAGCAAAAGGAGTGGACTTACTATCGCCTTAGAATAACTTAAGTACAGGAAACCCAAAGTTTGCAGGAAAAAAGCAACTGGAAAAAATAAAAGCGGCGGGCTTCAAGTTTAATTTCTTTTTATACGATTGATTGATCGGCTCGTATAGAAGAAACGGAATGGGAACTACTCACAAGATTGGTGGAAAATCTTCAACAGCCCATGACCGGTTTCATAAAGTAGGTGCAGTTCTCGAGGTTCCGTCAACCTTACGTTCTATTTGAACCTAAATTGAGCGAAATTGCCTCTGCATTTTGTGAGGCGACCTTTGTCCAGCGGTTGAAGAATGTAACAAACGAAGTTCAGTTGAGTCTCCCAGCAGAAACGAATTGGTGTACAAATAAGTGTATTTTACAAACTGAATGGACACTTTTTGAGCAGTTTCAGAAGAAAAATCAGTGGTTTCAAGTTAGTCAGGCTGGACATTCCGACCGTCATAAGGCCAGGTCCAAAGACAACCGTCGGTGCTCGCACCTCAGTTCAGAACGTGAAAAAAAACAGACGGTTTTATGGAAAAAATGAGATGCACCCTACCTAAATATAGCAAAAATCGGAGGAGCGGTGCACCTTTCATCTTGTTATATCGAAAAATATAGACCACCAGCGCGACCCAAGTAGAATGGTAAAATCATATTAAACATACTGCATATGTATACAGCATACACAATTGTAACCAGAACGAGAAAGGCCACCTCAAATCCGGCCTTTATTCTCTCTTTTGTTAGGTAGTGGAAGGTGCTGTGGAATGTGCAGTTATCTTTCCCTGTTAATATAGCTCAGTATTAAGGTCCGAACTTACTGACCGGAAGGTTCAGGGTCCGAACCCAAACTGAGCATCTTGACTACTTCTGTTTAGGCTTGGACAACCTAACAGTTTCTCAACCCTCGTGCTTCCTTCGGGTGGCATGACTGCTATGCGCCAAAAGGTGTTACAACTAAACGATTATTTTCATTTATTAATCTCTGGTCCGGTCCACCAGCGAAACTCCAGTCGAATCGGCTCGCCGCCTGGTGCTAAGCCATGCACCCGTCGTTGCCAGGAGTGGAGAATGTGCAACACAATAGAACGAGTCTATCGGAGGAAAATTAAAAAAAAACAGGAGAGGCGTTGACTGCTTCACAGGATGATTGGAACATGGCGGCTCAAATATAGATTACCTAGACCTGCGCAAAATGTGACCACTCAAAATCTGCCAGCTAAAAGATAGAACATAAGCAATGATTTGGGTAGTCGGACAGAACTGATGTGGTATAATAAACCCACGATTTGAACGATCGAAATGGCCTCCACAAAAAAAACAGGTCGAATCAAGCGGTCTTAACAAGTTAGACATGTACGTGTGAAACTCCTACACTAGTCACCAAAATATGCCTATAGGCTGTCTAGTAGTACATGTGTATGAAACATGCATGTTACCACAGGAATCGGGACTTATAACCGATCGTTCACTTGACTATTTTCGCGAGAGACGTGCGCGACCTGTCAAGGCAAAAAAGCTTGCACTTTAGAATTACGGGCAAGCGTGAGCATCAAGTGGATCAGTCGATCGTGCCAACCCAAATTACTGTTCGCCTACTGTTTGTGTCGCTAACTGCACCTTAGCGATTGAATTTACATCATACCTGAGCATCCAACCAATAAAAGGTGAAGCAAAATGCATTCATTTGCGTTGCAAAGCCAGGAAAGCAAATTCACTGACCCTCTGGACAATGATATGAGGTTCCTAACCACGGATGCCCAGACAGCGAGACTATCGAAGCAAAATAATCGGTGAAGCCTGAGTGCTGAGAGTAACCATCCGTAATCTTCGCCGTTACCTCTTCCAGATTGTTTTTCGTGATTATGTATTCACTGGCCAGTGATTTAACATTCATGACTTGCCACGTCAGCGAGCTGAGTGTGAATCGTCCATTTCACCGGCAATCAGAACACTTGCACAGATGACTGAATAATATGGCTTCTATGCTCGATAGGGTAGGCGCCTTGATTTTAATTTAGGCCATCGCAGTTTGGTATGTAGCTGCGACAGAACCCTAACGGGTAAAGTTCAATCGGGCGGCCAAAAAGGAAAGAGGTACAGAAACTTGGGCTGAAAAGGTTGGTGAACACGCTATGGTAAGTTTGAGGGCCTTAATTCAGAAATGCAAAGTGTTTGACATCGAGCGGTTTCCTACAGTCAATTAGAGTTAATGATCAGACACGTGTCCGAATTCCTGAAGCGGCGTGAAACCTGCTTTCATGTACGTACTAATGGTGAAGGGCCTGTATACATTCCCTGGCGAATAGCGTAGATCAGGGGGTCAGTGTGTTTGGTCGGCAGTCATTTTGCATCGGTACTGGTGACTAGACAATAAACGACATCTTTGCAGTTAATACTGTAAGCTGTCTGTCACGTTTCCGTAACAAGACAAGTGAAATGTACCGGAGACAAAAAAGGTCTACTTCAAACGATCGAAAGACCAAAGCGGTTGCGGACACAAAACAACATTCCGTCCATCGCGAAAAACAAGCGGGCATGGTGTGACACGATGAAAGACTGATCGGCCAACCACAACACGTAGAAACCTAATCGGAATTCGATAAACATAAGCCAGTTCTAGATAGGGACTAAACTGGCCATGAAGTGTGAATTAGATTTGAAACAAGAAAACAACCAAATACCCTGAACAAAATTCAAAAGTGGAGCATACTTAAGCAGAAACCGTCCAGGTATAGCACACTTTCGGTGCCTAGCTGTCAGGCGACCAGAAGAGATGAGCATCAGATGACAGTCGACTATGTGTAGCATAATTCCACGGAAATCTTTAGTCATTCTCGTAACTTCAGTGGAAGTTACGATATGTTGACAGGCAACTACATGAGCGCAACACAGCAAACAAAAACGGCAGTGTTGTGAAATCCAACCAACATCATGAGCATACTCGCCAGTTAACTAATCAACCAGAAGTCATGCAAGACCTGATGCAAAAACAGTAATCGACCGACGATGCCAAATGGATCTTACCCCGTGCTGAAGGAGAATCAGCTCGCAAATGAGTAGCTCTGTCTGGTTGCAGCTGAGTACCGCACGTCGAACATCGGAAGCAATGACGATGGAAGTGATGGCCGAAGGCTTCCTGTCGCTCGAATGGATACAAACGCTTCGAGCACAAGTAGCAGTGAGAACTACCCTTGGATGGCTTAAAGAGGCGAGCTACGTTGTCCGAAACCTGCACGGACTGCAAAAGAACCAAAAAGTATGAAGCTGGTGCACAGAAATGAATTGCGTGACACTCTTCTTACAGATATAACGGACAAAGTGGTATAGTGATGCGAGAAAGAAACGGAAAGAAACGTCAGGTGTGTACATTTATTGCTATCATTCCCTTCAGCAAAATGAGCCAGTTCCATGAATGTTGCAGACAGTGCGGTGCGGTTTCAATGAATTCATTTTGGAAAGCGTGTGCGACGAGAATCTGCTTTCGTTTTGGAAAGCAGTTGTTATATTTACATGTTGAAACCCATTATATGACAGAAAACTGAACAACTGGTGTGCGTAACTTGACGAATCTGCTGGATTGTAAGTTTTGGAGAGTAAGCTAACAAGGTATTGGAGGAGCTACCTTCTCTGAAGATACCTAAGATGATTTGCACCCATTCGCAGTTGAACGCTGGATTTACCAACGTGGGACTTTCTGGGTAGATTCAAGAACCGATGACATCGAAGACGGAGGACACATTTGATGGATTTGACATCATAGATATTGGAAACGTTTGCCACATCCTCAGAGTTACGAAGCATAAACCGACTTAGTGTTTTGAAATGCCGAACAGATATTGTAGAATACCAAGTTACGATGGAACTAAATCGTAAAACGATTACTGTGGTTATCCGGTTCGGTAAAGTGTAGGTTGACATGCAACGTAAACCGAGGAAGACGTGTCGCTGATTACTATGTAGTCTGCATAACATCCGGTTGCGAAGGTAAAAGTCACGACTTACTAAGTTCAAAAATCAATAGGCGCTTTGTCGAACATTTGTCTCCTGTCGTGTGAACTGGATTTGGCATAAGCCATGTGGATCTAAGATCCATATAAAACAGAACTTAGGGACAGTCTGGGTTTAAGCCATACCTATCCCTTATCAAGGGCTTTCGCTGTATCCGGCCCTGATGTCGTTCACTTCAGGTCGTTCTACGGGCTCGTGTCCTGTTGCGACTTCATTGCTACAACAATACTCGGAAACCAACTAGTATGCCGTATTATGGACTAGCTTCCGTTTCCGGATTACCCGTCGTATCGAAACACATCCGCGGATCTCCGAGTGCAGTAGCCATTAACAAACGAGGCCTGCGCTGAGCCGCGTACAGAATCAGCTTCATACCCGGTGTAAATCCAACAAGATGAGACGGGTCGGTGAATAGGAAGATGATAAGCAAGCCCAACTGAAAGTTCAAAAGTGTTCAATCACGTGGGGATAACCTAGCAGCTCATAGGTGGAGTGCTTTGTGACACAACTGAGACTCACTTGTGGCTAGCTAGTGTTACCTAATAGTCAGGCCGGTCGTAGTCACCTCTAGTACTCCTACAAGCTCACCACATCGGAGTGTCCAGGTGGATAGGCGGGGGGTTTCTAAACGCAAACAAGAACAACCATGCGATTGAACTAAATGGTGCTCACTTCGAGCAGCTTGGATATCCACATTACCAGTGAGTTCGACACAGATCACACCCACATAGCGTTCAGTAGTTGGTCATGGTTAGACCTGATTCGGTCTGGCACTGTGTTGGGGGATTTCGTTCACAGGCACTACTAGAGATACCTAGAGCGTTAAACCCAAACGAATCTGCTTCCGGTGGGTCGGCCAACTGGGTTACTGAAATATGAAGCTCAGATCAAACCAGCGTGACATAATCATCGCCTTGCCTTATTTTTCTTATCTTTGAACTATGATAGAAATTCTTGTTTTTGCCAAATCCTATCGGTCTATTGAAGTACATTTTCCAATGTCAGGCTGCCGTATTTGAAGAGTTCTGTTGAAAATAAGTCCTCTTCAGATAACTTCTTATTCAACGATTGTTTGTTCGCTTGTCGTAACTCTTCAGCTGTCGGAAGCATTACTCTTTCAGGTAGTCGATTCAGGCTGTAATCCAACCGATTCAGGTCATTTGAAGTGGTTATCCATTAATTCAGTTGTTTTTTTCTGCTTCGGTCCCGTGACAACTCACTGGAATGCTGAGAGGGGATCCCTGACCCTCAGTCGGATGAAAACGTAACGCTAAGTTTGTTTTCTTCAAAAATTGATGAAGTGCTAGGACCAAACAGTTTATGAGTGGATCCACACGAAATAATATGTGCCTTTCCAGCTATTGTTGCGGAGAAAGAAGAATGTATGCCATAGATCAGTTTGGACGGTACTGATTTTCTCTAAGTTTATACGGTGGAGATAGGACGCTGCGGACCCGTTAAGTGAGAGTGTAGAGAAAATTTGTTCGACTAGTAAGACCGGAGTCAGGTATCATATCTCTGCAAAACTAGCTTATCACAATACGTCAACTAAATATCACCCTTTCGGTGCCTAACTGCTATGCCACCCCAGTGGAGCACGAGGGCTGGGATACAACCAGGTTGCCCAAGCCCAGACAGGGAAAGTCGAAATACGGAGGTCAGGTTCAAAACATGCACCCTCCGGTCAGTAAATTGACGCTTTAACCACTGAGCCACCTCTCCCGTCCCCCAATATGTTAACTGGCGGTGTGGAAGTCCACCTACGCCAGTATGCTTTCACCTGATAGATTGGGTGGTCGACCTTTGAAAGTCTTCAAAAGGGTTATTATGAGAAGCGGTGGAAAACGCTATAGAAAAAATGCTCATGTACTTAACTTGTGCCGACAGTAGCTGTTTGTGGCAGCACCTAAATATCACAAAACCGATGGGAAGCAACAGGCCTCAAGATAATTCTGTCGGCTAAGTGAAACCGATTCTTCGGTTGAAGTAGTGTATATAAATGTGTATAAAGAAGTGTATAAACATAGGAGCACAGACAACGTTCCCGTGGTCCGCAAACGACATCAATTTCTGTTGATGGCTAGTCGTCTGGTCACGCAATCAGGAGAGATGAGGAAACCTCATCAATCAACGCTGACTGATCTTACAGGAAAAACAACCTTACTAAGTCACAGAACGATACAGTAGGCACGACCCCAGGTGACAGGTATGAGAATCATACGTCAGTGGGATAATGCACATGATTATTATTTTATGGACGTTACGGGAACTAGAGAGTGAGAAGGGACCTGAAGGACATAAAAACGTGATAATTGCTTCTGTCGCTTTCATTTGGGTTCTAAATATTTAACCGCTGTATACCCTTTCTTGCGTCATTTACCATTAGAAAGCCGTGTTATGTTTTGCCGCAAACAGTTTGAATCTTTCCGAATCCGAATCTCAGATGCCATAAATGTGGCAAAATTTCCTGGCGAATATTGATTAAGTAACTGCACAAACACCGATATTCCGAAACATCATATAACAAATGGGTCGGAAAATGATGCATAAACTTCGCAAAAGCCTCCTTCCACATATGCTCATCAGAGTACTGCTGTTGTAAACCGCGGAAGACACGTAAACCGATGCTCCGTAGCAAAGTAGCCTTTATCCGTTCGATCAACAATGCAGCGACCGATTGCCATCGTCCCGGTTCCCAAGCCTCCGTCAGTTCAGAGGTCCTACAAACACTTTCCTGTCACACGCGCGCTACAGCGCTATTTTCCTCATTTGGGCCTATGGCACTGCTAGACATTTCTTGTCCAGGTCGTGAAATCATGTCACACACACATACACACACCAACTAAAGAGGTTTATTTAGATGGGCGTATAACCCGTTTCGACCAAATCAGAGCTACAGTCATCTGACAATGAAATAAACCAGAAACCTGTCAGTGAAAGTCAATGAATTTTCAAGTGTTCAAGCAGACGCTCAGCACATGAACTACGCGCTGTTCAGTCTGGGAAAAACTTTTGGCAGAAATATAAATCTATGAACACCTAAATGTGATAAGCTTACTTTGATGGGAGGATTTTTGGTTTTATGGTTTGAAATGCCTCGAGTGGTTGGCAGTTTCTTGTTGTTGCTGGGAAAAGTGGATTCTTGACTCAGTGGATCTACCAGTTGTTTGAAACCACGAGAAAGTGGGCGTTGTACGGCCGCTTGTGAGTGACGTCTGGTGGACGTGGAATCAAGCTATGTCAGGCAGAACAGAAGAACGATTTATGAATAGTGATGGGGAACAATTTTCGTCAATAAAGGTTCACCCATCCTCGCATGAATAAAAAAACACAGTGAACAGTATCCTGAACATCGGATCGTTGAAAGCTGACTATAGCTCGAAGCGAGTGATTCAAGTGCCCACGATGATATAAGGATTTTAAATACCGGATCACCCTGTTATGGGGGAGAGGGTTCTGGCAGTAATCAATACTGAGCATTGGGTGGTAACTTTGCAACTTACTGTGGAGACTTCCTAATTATGTTACAGAGACATAAATTCCGCGACGGCTGGCAACAAAAAAGCAATGGTAGCCTCCAAGTACTCCCGATTGGATTAACACCATATGTAGCAACGTCAACGTTGACACCGATGCCACAACCGCGAAACCATGCTTATTTTAAGAAATTTCCCTGGGGTAAAAAGATGATGACAGGCAATCAGAAGAACTGGCCTAGTGAAGGTACCTGCACTTTCGAATATTCGCTAAGGCAATCTGGATAGAAGCTGAAGGCCAACGAGTTTTGGAAAGTTCCGCCCGAATTTCAGATCAGCTGTAGTGCGACCCTGTTGTAGACAGCAAAAGCTTGCATTACTTTTGGGGTGAAAATACCCATATTCTCAAAAGAGCTTACTTACCTTTTCCAGGTTTTCGCTATTTACTAGGCTCGTTCACGGATTTTATCAGCATGGGATGATCGACAACTAGGATATGAAGATATGCACTGAGCCCTTGGTATACGAAAAATGGTATAGGTCAAAAGAACTCAACAGGGAAAGACGCCGATCCTATTGGTTGTTGCGTAAGTTGACCGTACTGTAGTGTTCCATAATAGATGAAGACATTTTAAATTATTAAACCCTTGACAGTTACCCGCCTCAATCATCTAGAGGTAGACTTGTCGACAACGGGGAGATCTACTTGCTTACAAGCGAATTTGTTAGTTGGAACGCAACACGGTCAAAGAGGATATGCCTGAACTCGAATTCTGCAAAATGGATAGTTCATGCATATGGAGATTTCGGTGTGGCGAGTGATATCGAGATGTAAAGGTAGGAATCGGGACAAGCGTAGTTTCGTTTGGAAATAACATACGATGAGTCAGCGGTTACAGAAACTGATTCAATATTCACAGTTTTCTAGTCCTACCTGGAGAAATGGCCAAGATAGCTTCATGTACTGTTATGAGTCGTGGTTCACAGTATGAGTCAATTCTAACTGATGCCTGACGGGTCAGTCAAGTCAAGGCATAGGGATGAGGCCGACCATTCAGTTCACATAGCCAGTTGTTGAACAGGTGAGTGCTGAGCGGTTCACCGACAATGGAAATTTGCTTGGAAGCGATTCATCACCAAATGAGGAGACACCATCGATTCAAGCAAACTGCCAAGTTCTGCGAACAGATCAACATTCACCTGATCAACAACCAATAAACGCACGTCAGTTACCAATGATTCGAAAAAACTGTCAGCTCCCATAGCCTTCTAGTACAATGCCAGATCAAGTGATCAGTCCCAATCTTACCATTTTATTATTTTTAGTAATATCATCATTATTATTACGAACCTTACTCAAACCATACGGAATCCCAGCATAACCGAATTGAGTCTAACGACCCTGAGATGATGGAAAGCAACAGCTTAAAAACGAAGCATCAAGAAGCACAAAACGGCGAAGAGGTGAAGAGTTAGCTACTGGTGGACTATTCGAAGTGTAGAATCGAACTGGTTGCTTGTATTAGTATTTCTTTAGTTGAATGAGCACTAGCTTGGTAACAACGTTTCCGTTTAGTGACACTCGAATAAAGTCTTCACCTCGTAAGGTTGCTGAAAACTCTTCGACATCCCACGACCTGTTTCGCCCTTCTTGGGGCTCATCAGGTAGGCGCAGTCCCCGAGTTTCCGTCAACCTTATGTTCTACTTGAACCGATATCTCGAATATCGTACCAACTAAAACATGAGGCGACCAAATTGATTTGCAAATGAGCGTATTTGTCATAATCAGTCCAATTTGGGTTCAATTAGAACACACAAGGTTGACGGAAACTCGGGGACTGCGCCTACCTGATGAGCCCCAAGAAGGGCGAAACAGGTCGTGGGATGTCGAAGAGTTTTCAGCAACCTTACGAGGTGAAGACTTTATTCGAGTGTCACTAAACGGAAACGTTGTTACCAAGCTAGTGCTCATTCAACTAAAGAAATACTAATACAAGCAACCAGTTCGATTCTACACTTCGAATAGTCCACCAGTAGCTCCAGAATGAGTGCGCTCGTTCCAAAAATCACGAGGAAAGTTGAAATCCCAGGAGCTGGAGTTCTAAACCTCAAAATTCCGAATACGCAGGATAGACGGAGAGGGCAGCATCGCTTCCATAACATAGTCCTACAAAGACTGTGACATAAAAAGCACAGGCAATCCGGAAGTGCTATCAGCATGAAACGGCGCTGCGTGTTGCAAAGGTTATCAGTGCCTTACTGATCCCTGTCCAGGTAAGTGAACTTCTCGAGGCGGAGAGTAGTGGCATGTGATTCACGCAATCAGTTCGGTTCTGACGAACAGCAAGAAGACTAGTACACGACAGGTAAGTGGAATGTGGCGAGTGAAGTTTGGTAAGGCTGAACGCATCCTCATCCGCAATTAGGACAGACAGACGCGTATCTGTGGTCATCTCGGTAATTGAGTCTGCTTTCTATCCAAAGTAGATTATTTACAATGATGAGTCAAGTGCAGTTAAGATAGATTCGAGTGCACTTAGACAGAAAATTGATATTGGAATGTGATGAACCACTCGTTGGAGATGGAGTAGTTTAACAGCATGATACGTGTCGCACTGATACACACCCCAAACTTGGTGACAGTTTGCGGTGCGCACGTTCCGGAGTGCACACGCACTAAACCTAAAAAACGCTTATACCCTTTCTGGTAGAAGCAGGAAGCCGAAAAAATGAAGGTTTTTGATAAAGGGTATACACGAGATCAGCAGCGGTGCAATGAATAAACCCAGTTAAAGTCGTATCAGTACTGATGACGTCATCAAATCATCACATGCCGCTGCTTCATCACATGCCGCTGCTTATTATTATTATTATTATTATTATTATTATTATTATTATTATTATTATTATTATTATTATTATTATTATTATTATTATTATTATTATTATTATTATTATTATTATTATTATTATTATTATTATTATTATTATTATTATTATTATTATTATTATTATTATTATTATTATTATTATTATTATTACTATTAGTATGAAACGCCTCCAATCGAGTAGACCAGCTGAGCCAACAGGACAGAATAATTGCTTTCCCAAGTTTGTTGACCGGACTAAATTTAGGTATGCGTGTCTGACTCTTTGCCCAATACCCGACACGTTCCTGTAAGGAACATCTGGACTGTATGTGAGCATTGCTTAACTGTTTTTTGCCTAGATCCGATAAAATTTGTGTGCAAAATGAAATATTCAAACAGAAGACGAAACCACCTGTTGTTTCTGCTGACAGGGTCCCAAAAGATTAAGCATGCCAAAGGACGAAGTAAACAGGGAAAAGCTCGTAGATCGGCGCGAAATCGAGTGAGAAGAAAACTTACGAATCCTGCTATTAATTCAGCACGGCGTTTAGGTAGCAGACCTTTTTCGACCGTCCAGTTTGGATCTTCACGCACCACTCCATATGATTTGTGAGGGGACCGGTTCACATTCATATCACTTCGTGATAACCTGTTCCGCAATGGTGGCGGACTCAAATGACCATTAGCTGTGATAAAGGACAGTCGGTTAGGCGAGTGGTTTCGGTGACCATTGAGCTTTCCATCTATCCCATTCGATGGAGCTGATGAGTATAGAAAAAAAGGAAACGTGACTAGTGAGAGTAACGCAGTAAACAGCTAGTTGTTCGGTCTGTGAGGATAACAGTGATGTTAACAAACATGCACAAAATTACTGAAAAACTGTTACAACTTGACAGTTGTCACAGTCCATCCTTAATATGACAAACTACAAAAAAAGGAAATTGAGTCAGTGAGTTAGAAAAAGAACTGTTCAACACCCTTTCGGTGCCTAGCTGTCATGCCACCCGAGGGAAGCACGAGGGCTGGGATACTGCCAGGTTGCTCAAGCCTAGACAGGGGAAGTCGAGAGGCAGAGGTCGGATTCGAACCACGGACATTTCGGTCAGTAAATTCGCGCTCTAACCACTTGAGCCATCTCGTCCCCGGTGAGTTAGAAGAGGCCCCCTGATGTCACGAAGAACCTATATAAGTGACCCTTTCCCGTTGCTTAACCTATGAACTAAAGCTGTATGATTCTCCCTGGAAGAAGTGGTTGTCAGTGATTTGGAGTTTACCGGGAGTCACATTTCGTCTGTAGACAGGAGAATAAGAAGGAAGGAAGTTCGTTTCACCTGTGGCTTTACCTTCTCAGGGAATTCTACGGAGAAAATGTCTCAGCACAGCTTTGCACCTGTGTAGGTCAGTCCTCAGATCTTGCAGACAACCATGACGCTCGGATTCACTCCTAAAAATGGTCGGTATGAAAACGAAGTCTGTCATCCGGAGTGAATGCCGCTCAGGGTTGATGGAGTATACACTGTCGCAATGATGGATAGACAGATGTGCAGCATCCACAAATCATTTTTCGAGAATCTGATCAATATCCACTGACTAACGTTTAATCAGTCTATATCGCAATACGGGCACGGACACCACATGAATGTGCCATTTTCACACGCCACACAACTTAGGCGACCGAAGGGTGTAGTGCCAATGGTATCTTATAAACTGGCTAGAAGACGTCAACCTATTTCACGGAGAAAGGATGAAAACAGAAAATGTGAAAAAAGACAGAATCTCAGAGTACCATTCCTCCGGACAACTCACTGAAGCAAGTGTCCAGGAAAGCAGGTGGTAAAATGAGCGTTCTTGTTTGTTGCCCACCCTGACTCATCTTGAAATGGAGTTTTCAGTATACTTGTTCATGGACGATTGGGGGAAGCCAGTGAAGCGAATGTACTGATCATTTGGAATAACATTTCAATGGAAAATTGACCGGCTGAGGACGGTTTTACTATACGTCGTAACGTTATTTCAACGCAATGATCGATCGACTTGGAAAAACGTGGGTGGGTGGCAGCAATTTATGAATAGGAAACCTTCAATTAACCGCGACAGTCCCAGGCGACACGAGCCTTCCGGTCTACTGAGACCGGTTTAGTGTACAAACTCAGTGGCTGTTGCCCGTTCAATGTGTCTGCCAAAGTTTGAGAATATACAGGATTTCATGCGGATGAAAAATGGTCCCATCGCGGTTCAGTCATTCCAACCTACAGAAATTGGTCGTTCGGAATTGCATATTGGAAAGAATGTAAAGACTGACAGTCACATAAGGAAAGGGTCAAACTCGACTATGCTGTCTGATCGATTGGGGAGCGAGCGAACCTCAATGTGAAGGGTTTTACGAAGAAAACAAAAAGAATAGCCTATTTTCGAGAAATACACTCATTTGCATATCAATTTGGTTTTTGCGAGAGACTCACCTGGAACCCAGCTGAATCTCCCGTTTGTGATGTTTTCAGGCAACTGAATGTGCTGCACCAGGCCGCCTCATGTTCCAGTTGCTACGATATTCGAGATATCGCGATACATGTATATACGTAATGCACTACTCATAAGGCTGTCGAAGAATAGGCTATTGTTATCAATTTGACAGGGTCTGAAGACGAAAGGCTGGTCTTATGTACCTACATTCCCTATCAATAATTTCTGTGTCCCAATAGTTAGCAAGATTCCTGCTGGCTTGATGCGCCCCTTGTAGATGGCATGTGGTGGAATACCAATTGCTAGGTGAACGCTAAAGCCACAGGGCACAACTATACTGGCCAATAACTACCAAATTTACAATACTGCCGTTGATGGGACATTTCTGATAGGGTATATTGCACGTTCCGTGTACTTTAGAATAGGGATTCTGAAGGTTTTAAGTAGGAGGGGAGGCTATTGTATGGCGATTAGGAACGTTTGATGGACTTTTATACAACAAGCAACCATGTAAACGCCGAAAACAGCAACTATGGAGAGATTTTGACATAAAACAACTCAAATCAAATATCACTAGTAAAAATTGGGTTGCAGTTGGAATGACTGTTTCTTCGTACCGAAGTAGTTACGAAAATAAATTCAGTGATCCATTGGTAAAGCAAACGATCAGAAATACGTTATAGGATCTGTAAATAATGTCTGTTTTTGTTTTCACTGACGAACCTGAAGGAGGAGGAGGACGAATTATCTTCAGTGGACAGAGCACGCGGTAGACCTGATCCAAGTAGAACAGCCAATCAGAATTCGACCTTGGATATCCGATCCCGATGGAATCCTTATCCATTGGGATGAACTCCACATCAAGGTGTTCCATCAGTACACCACAAGCTCTTATCAACGCTGGTTTTGGGTGCATGTCCACCAAATGGGAATTTTTACTGCGAAATACGTCTTGCGGATCACACATTTTGCCGTTAAAAAACTGCTCTAGTTCGGGAACAAGCTCTGGTCTGTAAAGGTGGATGAGGCATAGAAGTCTGACTCCCGAGTCCCAACTTGAGCAGTTCAGATCGGTGAGCGGAGTAACTAATTCATGCGTTTCATAAAAGGACAAACGAGATTGGAACCAGCGTAACAAGCCAAGTGGTTCTGGCCGTGATGGGACATCCATAGGCTTGCTGCCTCGACTGATCAGTGTACTGTAGTAAATGAGCTGTTCCTTCAGACGATTTTCTACGTGCTTGCAAAGATCTGAATCTTGACTGAAGTTTCGGACGGATCGGGATCGTGGTACCTTGTTGCGATCGATATGATACAAATGACGAACCTGGTGAGTTCCGAAAAGATTAACGTTACATCGGGTATACCTAAACGAAAACAAAAAAAACGATAAGTTAGAGGAGCTGAATTCTCACAGAGACTAGTCGGTACATCTGTGAAGTATGAGCAGCGTTACTGCACGTTAGATCACTCCAGTTGATAGAAAGCGAGTGAAGCTCAAAGATTAAAATAAAGATAACCGTTCAGCTGCAACACCTTTTTTTTGCCTAGCTGCCATGCCACCTAACGGAAGCACTAGGGCTAGGATACTGTCAGGTTGCCCAAGCCTAGACAGATGAAGTCGAGAGGCAGAGGCCGGGTTCGAACCAAGGACCTTCCGGTCAGTAAATTCGCACTGAGCTATCTCGCCCCACAAGCTCGTAGAGTACAAGGTTCAAACGAATTTAATTGACCAGCGGAACGACATCCGATCAGACAGACTAATTCCCAACAGACATAACCCTATTTCAGGAAAATAGGTCATTTCAGCGAAGTGTCCTCACCCCGAGGGATTTCGATGAGTAAGGATATGAAAATTACCATGAGAAATACATGATTCACTTTTGGAAAAGATCCCATCGTGAATCGGACGTATCCGTACAGGTGAGATGAACATATCGTCTTCAAGGAATTATCTGAACAACACCGAATCGACGTGCACTTTGTAAAACGAAATTGACAGTCTAGTGATAGTGACGATCAAGAACGCCACTTTTCTATTCTGAATTGGACGAAATAATCTCCACGAAAGAATGTGATCATTTTGATCTGTGCCGGTTTAAAAACAGCCGATAAAATCACACCCTATCATCCTAAAACCAGGAGCAGAACTACATTCAGGAACTAGAAAATGGTGGTTAATGCATGAAACGAGTGTGCTGACTGCACTGGAAATCGGGCAAACCAGAAGACAGATTCACTGAAGCAAGAAAGAGTCAGTCATATGTGGGAGAATGGGGGTGGCGGGTTACGGGACTGACCGGGTTCTCGGATCCAATGTATATTCCGAAAAATTGGATGGCATATTCTGCGCCGTTGTTTGACTCAAACGTTGGTAGACGGATTCACGCTGAGCGAGCACCTGGAGCGGATTATGTCCAGAAGCCAGGCGTGAAACAGCCCAAGCAGCATCCAAAGCCGAAAGGAATCCGAGAGCACACCCACTCCCAGTGGGCCAAAAGGGCTAGTCGAATAGAAATCGAGGGGTTACATGAGGCATCGGAAAATACGCGATAAAGGGTAACAAGAAGTAAGGACGCTGGGCACAAACAAGGGAGGGAAGCTGTACGCCTCATTTCCATCGAGAGAGAAATATTACTGCAACACAGAGTCATTCGAACCCCAAAATTGACCAGCTTTCAGTAGCCCTAATAAGATCGTCTGAAACTATCCTTGCAGTGGGGCTATGGTGTGTCGGGAACCAGTGTTTATAGCCCATACACGAAGAAGAAACATCATTACGGAAAGTGTTTCCATCGCTATTCGAGGGGAGGAGATTTCAGTTGTCGAGTTGGATTTTCCAGAGGCGATGAATCATCAAAGGTACAGCACATATCGATTTTTTCCTTTTGTTTACAGCTGTTTTGTTAGACAGAGCCTGGTTCCTTCTTTTTTATATTAAGACTTGTAATTTCGGTGAATTAAGTGTAAGCCTTAACCAAGGTTGTACGGTAGTGAGGCGCCAGTATTCTCACCCGGTGTTGCTGTCACTGATGGCGATGATGATGAAGCCGTAACCACTAGGCGTCAGGATCAACGATTGTTTCAAATCACAAGTTCGCTTTAGGCTGAAAGCGCTTCCACCTATACCACACCGTAATGAATAAGAAAAGCAACATGGGCAGAAGTGTTCCGGCATGCGCTCAACACACGGGTTGAAGTCGAAAGACAAACTACTAACAGCAGTTCTCCAACAGCGCCCTTAAGACAGACAGAACAGCAGTACTTGAAACATACATGTACCAAGCTGCTTAGTAGATTCTGAGGCGTGAGAGGTTGATAGAGTTAGTAGTCGAGAAACAACGGAAGTAAACAAAATGCCTAAGAAATCAGCGTTTTTTTCACAAACGTTTGTTTTTAAAGAATTCGTATTCTAACATCCCTAGGTTATTGTGGTTCCTACGTTAATAAATCCATTGATCTGATGCAAGCTTTTCGACCCATACATGGGTATCATTTGCGTACTACCTCTCACCGTCACTGTGATGAATCTACTCAGAAATGTGGCACTGAATTCGGAACTGAAATATGAACCGCTAAAATTACCAGGCAACGAGTTGTGGGGATCGCCAAGATTGCTAATAACGCACTGTAGGAATGTTTTCGAGAACCAGAAAGCTTGTCTCACAAATATTCGGTTGAAATATTGTCGCTTGGCGTGACTGTGGTGAGCCAATGAGTAGCCTGACGAGTGCCTGACGAAACGCACTTGTGAGACCTCTTAACAGCTGGAGTCGAATGTGGTTGCTGCAACACCAGGGTTGAAGAGAGAATAGATACGCAGAGACAGCTGTGTTCTTATAGGATTAACGATGTTATGTTGCACTCTAACAGCTCCACAAACAACTCATCTACCTCCAATTCAATCTACACGAGTAAACAAAGTGTACCAGGTGTTCCAAACAGCCACGAATTTGTGGCAGTTCAGTAAGGTGTGAATGTAATTGCCGCACCGAGGGATATGAGAAAAAAGTATGAAATCCCACAACTATCATAGCCTAGTTACGATTCACCGGCCAAGTGCGGAGAGCTAGGTAACTCCATCATCCAAGGATACTTGAAAAAACGCATAAGCTAGTTTTTGTAATACTCTGCTCAACAGGTTCAAGTCACTGCTACCACAGACCAGCCGAATTATTAGGATTTTTCGGAATGCACTACTCACAAGGCTGCTGAGAACTCTTCGACACCCCACGACCGATTTCGCCCTTCTTGAGGCTCATCAGGTAGGCACAGTCCCCGAGCTTCCGTCAACCTTATGTTCTGCTTGAGACCAAAGTGAACAAAATTAGCGAAATACACTCATTTGCAAACAAATTTGTTTTTTTTCGGGAGACTCCCCTGGAACCCAGCTGAATCTCCCGTTTGTGATGTCTCCAGACAATTGAATGTGTTGCACCAGGCTGCCTCATGTTTCAGTTGCTACGATATTCGAGATATCGCGATACATGTATATACGTAATGCACTACTCACAAGGTTGCCGAAAGCATCACAAACGAGTAATTCAGCTGGGTTCCAGGTGAGTTTCCCGAAAAGCCTCATTTGTGTGCAAATGAGTGTATTTCGTTATTAGGATTTTTATTTAAAAAGATATGGAATCAGGTCCCCAGTTGGCAGTAAGAATGCACTCTGTCAGAACAAAAGAAACGTCGTAAAACACATGGTGTAGTGTGGAACAAAAGTCTAGCCATCAAAGGGGAAATCTGCACAATTACCTGTCCCTTAGTTCAGAAGAGCAGTTAAATCTTTCTCCATGGATAACCACAAGAAAAGGATATCGAGAAGACCAGAATATTCACATGCAGGGAGTAAGAAAGGATTGTGCACAGCAAAAAAGCTTGGTTTCGAGAGCTAATCAACTGAGGAACCAGTTTTATATTGTAATCCAATGACTCACTTCGAATAGACCATCGCCGACCAGACACTGCATGAGAAGGCACTGATTCTTCTCAATCATTTGACAGGAGTATTCGGCAGCGAATATCCGAGTGAAATCAAATGCGTCCACGTCCGGCTCGCCCCGGGCATTGGTTGCAAAGTCTAATCGGGGCAATCGGCCATTTGTCACGTAATTTGCTGTCTGCCGTGCGTATTTTTGCAGAGCCTCCTTGTCTATATTCTCAGCGCTGAGTAGTGATTGTGAATCATCTCGGTCCTACATCGGACGTGAGGTTAGGGATAAACAAGAAAATATGGACCAACTCAGTTCTGAGAAGCATAGACAAAAGGTGACAAGCACACTGGACGGCTCCTGAAACATACTCAATCGACGTTTCATTTATCTGGAAGCATATGGAATTGTGCTAGCGAACCCTATCAAGTGGGCAGCAGCCATAACAAAGTTAAAAATGCTTACGAACTGATGATCAT
Source organism: Clonorchis sinensis (assembly GCA_003604175.2). Classification (NCBI taxonomy): domain Eukaryota; kingdom Metazoa; phylum Platyhelminthes; class Trematoda; order Opisthorchiida; family Opisthorchiidae; genus Clonorchis; species Clonorchis sinensis. The sequence continues at coordinate 24,375,106 of CM030370.1, forward strand.
TGTATTGGACTTGGATTTTAACTCAGAGGATTCAAGTAACAGGATACCAACGGTAACCGTGGCCATTATCAGAAACTCGGGGAGTTGTAGCAGTACGTTGAATACATGGAAAATACGGGATAAAGGACGGCGTTATCACTTGTATGCCGAAGTGAAGGGTGTCGATTTCCAGCTACGAAAGTTTGCTTTTCATACACCTTGAAAGTGCAAAGTCATGCTTCAGAACGCACTCTCCGGACATATCCCTTAAAATTCAAGGAGAATCACTGGAGATTGTGGAAAATTTTTACATACCTCGGTAGTTGTATTAGCTCTGACGGAAGTGTGTCTGATGAAGTCAGTGCGAGAATCTCAAACGCTCGAATCAGGTTAGCCAAGTTGCGTCATTTGTGGCGTCAAAAAGGCATCTCATTAGATCTTAAGGGTTGTGTGTACCAGGCTACAGTAAGGGCTGTGTTGTTGTATGGGTGCGAGACATGGCAGACGATGTGAAGCGTCTCCAGGTTTTCGACCACCGATGCCTCAGAAGCGTGGCTGGTTTTGGATGGCGTCAGCGTGTTAGTAACGAGGTGATTAGAAAACTGGTATTTGATTGTGCTGCAGGTACTTCAATTGGGGAAAACATCCAGCAGTACCTACTACGATGGCTCGGTCATGTGCTACGCGTGCCGAAACACCGTCTACCAAGACGAGTGTTGTTCTCCGTGCCTCCTTCAGACTGGCGCAAACCGCGAGGTGGACAGCGTATGATTTGGCAGAAAGGCGTGAAAGAGATCACGAAAAATTTTGGTGCTGCTGGCGTTGTACGCCTTCCAGGATGGGGTCCCCATGACCCCGCCTGTGCTTGGCTGGAGACGTTGCAAGATATGGCGGCTAGTCGATGTCAGTGATGTTCATGCTGTCAATTTCTTTCCAGATTGTCTGATTGAGCGGTTAGAAGTGTAGGCACCTCAGAATGCTTGACATAGGCCAGCACTAGGTCCCCACCCTCATCCACTTTTATTCTCTTCTTTTCATTCTAGGCCTTCTAATATATATATATATATATATATATATATATATATATATATATGAAATTAGACGAACTTTATGGTAGTACGGCAGTGAAGCATCGGTGTCAACACTGATGTTGCTGTCTTTGATGATGATGTTGACCTTACCTAATTAACCCATGTTCTGGGCGGAAGTGTCCCAGCGGGAAACGATTCAAACTATCAAAAACAAATAATTCTTCATTGAGTTTCATGTTCCGTTCGCTACATTTTTAAAGCAGTTTTTCCCTGACAGCAATTTGAATATAGTAAGAGAAAGAAAGTTGGTCCAACCGAGACGTTGATTTTGGCAGTGTTATCGATTATCAGATGCAGGCAAGGCCGATTACACACTAGCGGTGTCACTTTGTCCAAGCTGCTCAGGATAATTCCAGGTTTTATCAATTCGGTGAACGATTCCGTGAGAGCTCAAAGCACTGCTGAACCCGAAAATAATTCGTAGCCTATCAGGACCGAAGGTTTCAAGATATAGGAGATCGAATCACGCACAAAGTAGTACGAGTCGCGAACTGACTGCAAGTTATATGGAAAGTTGTAGGTCAATTGTATCCTGTAAGTTGCTGTAAGTCGATTTACGGTCTATTAACTCTATGCAGACCGGTCATCGAAGCATCCGTCAATAATCGTTGTTGACGACCGACTGATACCGGCGTTTGGCGCCTTTCAGTTCCGACGAGCATTTTATATGCAGATTAACGTCGCCACTGAAGTTTGTCCCGCTGACAGACAGGTACACCGTATGTGCTGAAACGCCAAAATTCCTATGACGTTAATCACCAAAGATCAGTGACGTGAAAATGTATTGAAGCAAACAGATATGCAGTGGTTAAGTGGAATGCAGTAAAAATTTGTTTACTTATGCGCGCAGATAGCTCAGGGGGGCGAGATAGCACAAGTGGTTAGAGCGCGAATCTGCTGACCGGAAGGTCCGTGCTTCGAACCCGACCTCTGCCTCTCGACTTCCCCTGTCTAGGCTTGGGCAACCTGGCAGTATCCCAGCCCTCGTGCTTCCTTCGGGTGGCATGGCAGCTAGGCACCGAAAGGGTGTTACAGCTGAACAGTTATGCGCGCATATCGGCACTCATCACTCTTACGTTTGTCGTCGGACTATTTCCTAAAATAAGTTTTAACAGGTAGTAATGGGCCAATCATATTCAAACGATAACCAACAAAATTCTCCCGAAACAATTGATTCAGAGTGTAAATCTCCCTATACGATAACGGTTATTTCTTTGAATGTTTTGGGAACGAAATCTGCCTGGGAAGATGGTCAAACACTTGGATGAAGACCAGCTGGGATACCGTAAACAGTAATTTAACGAGGATAGGGTGTAGCAATGAAATCACACGCACCGACATCTTTTGATTCGTTGAGACTAGGCCATTGTGTGAGATCAACAGTGGGGATGACAGCATTACGCACACGTACCAGTACGAGAACGGAGAGGTGTGTGGCCTGTAATCAGAGCGTGCGAACTGCCATACATCACGGTGAACACTAAGCATACGCGCGTGCCTATTACTCACAAGACAGGCGTTTCAAAAACCCAGCCTCTAATGAGCCTCAGCTTCATTAGTAAACACGGAAGACGATGGCGTTTCAGATAGGTATTCGGAATTTTCGTATGCATTGGAATGTTCGACCTGCTGTCTGTCGAACCGATCGAAACCCGAGATGTTGTGGAATTCCGCGCCTGTCTGTTTCGAAGCAACACGGTTGACAGGTCGAAGACAGCCAGAAGAGCAATACTGTCCGTGTAAAAAGCGTTCTCCAACTGGCCTAATGTGAACCATTTAACAGCAATCACTGATCATGACAGATCTCAGGAACTTTATCGGCTTTGCAAGTGGCTGGTTTTCCTTCCTGTCGTGTATATAAACAGTAGAAACAACTACATGATAAACTGGTGAACAGGAAAGATGGCCTGATGATCAGATAGAATTAGCAGTCGACAAAACACACATAGGTAATCAAATACTTATATAGAACAATACGAGATGCGCGATGTTACAGGACTAACCACAGCTTATTTTTACATGTATTCACTGCGCCTCGGTTTGAAATCTTCCAGGTTAAAGCAACTGTACAAGACTTCACAGAAATATGAATGATTACTCTGGACCTGAAACACAATAAGCTGTGAACCCCATGAAATGCCAGCACAAATCAGCTAGATTACTGATCACTGCTGGCCGTCACCGAGTTACACAGTTCCGGCAGACGGTTAACCAAATGTTTTTGAATCAACAGATCACCTAGATTGAAATCAATTCATCGTCAAATATGATCTTTATTTCTTAACTAATACCAAAGATTCAGTGATACAACAGTCGTTCTCGCCAAGGTTCCAATTCAGACAGTAACCCGGCCAACGAGTGTGTGTGTGAATATGGTAGAACAAGAGCCACGGCTTTGTCAGGTAAGTGGTACAATATTGTGTGAGGTAGTGAATGGCCACCAATTGGATCAGTGATTATCGTCCTAACCAAAGAGGCCTCACCGTGGTGTAAACAATCATTGTTTATCCTGCCTAGTCACCAGGCTATGCGTGGGACAAGGAAGGCACAGGAAGTGACCACGATAAACATGGATGTTTAGAGTGCGAGCACTGCCCCACTGATAAAAGTATCCCCACAATTTCAGTAAACTGAATACACTACCAGACTGGGCTGTATGGCTTTGGTGAATAAAGTCAGGTTACTTTTTATTCCGTCATTAAAGTCAAGACAGACTAATATCGCCATCTCTTTGTATGTTGTGTCGAAAAATTACTGGACATAAAGCTCAGTTCTGCTTAGCTCTCTGGCATGAGACCCGAGGCCTTGAACAACCGTGAAAGCGTACTGGAGAATATTAAAATTTTGATGAAATAGGTCGGGAATCCGTCCGGTAATCCCAAGAGTTCCATGGGACATCTTATGGAAAATATCGTGGTCCTAAAGTGAAAATGGCGTGGAGCAGAAAGAATATGTCATAGACATAGGGCCGAAACACCTTGGTTCGTCTAGTAAGGTAGATAAAAAAAGTTTGATGGTGAAACATTAACCGAATCAGACCAAAACGCCACGGTATTCCATCTAGAATGAACCTGTCTACACCTTGCCCTCCGTTATCCACCTAATCACAAATGTGCATTGCATCTTGTGATCAGGTAGTTGTAACATTGACGACTTTTCTTTGCAGTGGAATAACCGCAGGCATGACCCAATGGATTGGGGGAGACTATTGACAGGATTGAAATACTCTTGTTCAGAACCAACAATATGAAACAGATCCTGCTCGGTTCAAGGTTGACCGTTCGGGTAGCAAGATGTACACGGTCCCTCTGGTCTGTACAAACGTGCAGTTGCCGTATCTTCGTCTGCCAATGACTTATTCACGGCACCGCTGAAAAGATTACCAAGTTGGAGATTATGAAAGTAATTTTCAGAAGTCATAATTGCCCCGAATCTTGATTTAATGAGCGGTAATCGGATGTATATCGTGATTTGAGAAACGGAGGAAGCGTGTAGCTAGTAACACTTGGTAAGATCCTTTCACGAGCGGATATGTCAAGAAAATTTAGCAAACTTTTTAGCAGCTATCTGCGCTAGTGAGGAGAATCTGGGAAGAATGCAGCAACCACTGGAAGGACTCGAAAACTAACCTGTTTGAGGACACCCTTGTTGAGCAAACTGTGCTTCTTCGCAGTCATGACAAAATAGTGCGTCTCATCCTTATAGTAGACAATATTCTCCAAATCAATCCCAGTTGCAGATGCGAGACTGGCGAAGAACTGTTGGTTGAATATGCTGGAAACGCCACTGATTTCCTCCACTTCGGCCTCTGCCGTGGTGTGATAGTTGATGAAATTGGCTGTGATAGCGATAGCCAGGCGACAACGTAGCTCTTTACAGGGAAAACCTAGGGTGAAACGACACAAAGGAGTGGCGGGTTCACAGGTCAAGCCGTCCGAAAGAAAAGGTTTCAATAAAACGATTCTGAGGAGAAGCGCGACCACCCATCCCATGGGGACGTTCAGAAAGCCTGTCACAGTCGTGAGCTTCTCCGGTGCTAAAGCTAAAGCTGAATTCCTAATAGAATCATCAAGTCTCCTACAAACAGTAGCCCTCTTGTCCAGTGATTACTTTATCCAGTAAGCTCACCAATGATCACGGAAATAATCACCCCAGACGTAGGATGGCTCAAGTGGTTACAGCGCGAATTTACTGACCGAAAGGCCAGTGGTTCGAACCCGACCTCTGCCTCTCGACTTCCCCTGTCTAGGCTTGGGCAACCTGGCAGTATCCCAGCCCTCGTGCTTCCCTCGGGTGGCATGGCAGCTAGGCACCGAAAGGGTGTTACAGCTGAACAGTTAGTAACGACAGTTGGTTTTGCACAATAATCTCCACCAACAAAAGATACCTTGGTGAATGGATCCGTCTTTTGTTGAATGTTTTGTTTGCTGAGAGATTCATGTTAGTGAAACCACCAAATTTCTCCTAATATCTCATCCGGCTTTCACCAGACTGATCAAACGCTTAAACCCTGTCTCATAATCCACTTCAAACACATAAGTCTTCCCATAACTATCGTCGTCATTCCACCAACTTTTACTACATTTATACCTGTATACATACACTTATTTCAACATATAGTGTAACTAAAACGGTTATTAGCCGCTCGTCACAAATTGGCTAGGCCATGACTGTGCAAGGTTTGAACACCCTAGTCCAAGCGATAACGGAGTGACAGCAGTTGTTTACGTTACTTTGTAGCCGGGTGTATACCCTAATTCACTGAGTGCCATCGATTTTCAACAAAGATGCTGTCTGACAAAATCTCAACAAATCCAAACATAAAAGAGTGAAAGACGTGGGAAATTCGCTGCTAAAAACAGAGATTCCAACTAAATTCCGACTTCCATTTCGAATTGTATCTGCCCAAGCGCCGCTAACCAGTGAATCTTTCGGAACGTAAGATGAGCTGAGTTCTAAATGAGAAAACAATGACAGGGTGATGCAGCTGTTGCAACTGAACCGGCAGAAACGATTATCAATAGTCACGAAATATGAGTGTGACGATCAAGGTAAGAACGACTGGTTGTTGCTTCGGTCACTAGTCTGTGAATAGCGACAGATTAATCAGTAAAGTAAACCCTCGATTTTTCGAATTTAGTGTCACGTTCCGTTTCGCAAGCATTCGTCTAACAGCAGCAGAGTAAAAAGAGAGATGCTATTATCAACGCCACTGAATTATATGAGTATATCGGTGTTCGTGATGACCTGTTTCGCCTTGGTGAGATTTTTTTCATCTGTTCTTTGGCTACCAAAGGTCACGCAGCCGAATAAACACAGTTTGGCAGTTATACAACACTAAGCTGAGAGGACCGTCAAACATGGACAATGTGGCCACGTGCTAGAATCCGATTATCGTCTTCTTGAAAACGTAAAGCGTATGTCACAAGATCACATTGGAAAGGTGACAGAAAGAGTGCGGGATTCAGTGACTCGTAGGAGGGAGGAATGCCGACAATAAATCTCCAATGACGAATTCTCGACTAAACTAAAACCGAGTTACTTCCGGAATGCATACAAACTGACATAGGCGTTGCGGAAAAACTACCCGGTGACGTAGTGTATAACACAAGTCATGCTGCCTCCTGTGTACACTACCAACAAGAAAGTATTTTACACGTGGCGACAAGCGTGAATAACGTGATCGGAACGCGTCACGTCACTCACTAGATTGTCATTAGTGTGAGCTTGTCTAGAAATAAAAATCTAATCTGACGTAATTGCGTATCTGGGAATCGGAAATGAGGAAAAAAAGACTATGGGACCCAGCATGTGGTATCAAAAAGATGGTACTTCACGATTGTTTCGTCAGCAGTTGTTATATTAAGAATTTACAGTGGGTGATACAGTCAACTAGATTTAATCGAAAAACCGAGTACAAATTTCCCGACGAGGGTAGACAGTGCATTCGACCGGATGTTACCCGTGAACTGCTGGGGTCAGCATTCCCCTCACTGTCATCTGAAAAGCGATTATTCAAACTAGCAGATCTTCGAACACATAGCTTTGTGTAAAACGATTCCTGAAGCGAAGACGAATCCATAGGGTGAGAAACAACGGAACAAGTACCTCTGGGCTACACAAAGGCTCGGAACTCCAATTAACAAGTAAGAAAGTACCGGAAAAAATTGTCTTTGATCGTAGTTTTCACAAAAACACACTAGCGGAACCAAACAAAAAGGTTGTACATGCGATGTGTTCATGAACACATGACGAAACATGATGAAACACGCTACTTATTTGGTTGCTGAAAACTCCTGGACAGCCTATGACCGTTTCAACCCTTGTTGGGGAGAATCAGTTGGCCGTGGTCCACGAGCTACGGTAAAATTTATGTCCTACTTGAACATCAAAATGTACGCAAATAGCGAAACACACTCATTTGCAAATTACCTTGGTGTTAACGAGAGATCCAACTGAATCGTTCGTTAACGATATTCCTCTAATAGATTTACAAATCAAGGATGGATTTGGCATCTATTCAGGAACAATGTGAAGCATTACCATAAACCGGTCAGTGAAGCTTTTCTCACGAGTAATAGGCAACCGAACAGTCGAATTCCAAAACCGCACATTCTCCATGACAGCTACTTGTCAAAAACAAAAAAAACGATTAACTCCATTGATTCAGTTGATTCCAAAGAGTCTAACATAGAAGACAGGTAGCAGAATACTGACCTAATCGCAAAATCCAGAGAGGAAATGAGAGATTGGCTGATCGATTTCCACAGAAAAACTGATGCCTACCCAAAAACACACCGTAGGTTTTCTAAAACACCATAGTATTGTCACCATGGTAATTTAGGTCAAATGAAACTAATTGATGGGAGGATTGTCTAGTGTTCTATATTACGAATTTCACCTCATCCATTCAATTCCGCCGACTTCCACAACATAAACAACCGAATTCAACTAGCAAACAACACATTCTATGTTGCAGTTGCTTGAGGTTTAGGTTCTATAGTTATTGCCCTTCCAAGAGGTCACACTAAGCATTCCCTGCAGGATTTCTAAAAGACATCTCAGCTCCAATATCAATAATCGCCCCGGGGAAGTTGGTTTACTTCTCACAAAAGGCTATGAAACAGAATATCGATCGAAAACTGCTACGTGGGATTTTAGTACGGTGTGAGCTTGTTAACTGTCAGGAGCATGTTCAACCAAGCAAAATAATCACCTCACATGAAGGTACGGAAAGATTGCGCTACTAAGTGCTAAGTGCTACACATCATGTTAATTCTTACTTTCATAATGCAAACTCAATAAAGCCTTTCTTCGGGCGACAATTACACTGCTTTACTACTAATATGCATCGAATGCGGGTAGAGACCGGATACAAATCTGGCAGACTTCTGGTACAGCCCCAGTTTTGTCACTACGTGGCTAAAATCTACCCAGAATATTAATCCTGGAGAGATGAGTAAAAATTGTGTTGTGGGAAACGCCGTAACACAGAGGGAATTAAACATTAGAGTAGCGACCATTTTAAGGGAAGTTTTCGGATATTTATGATTTCGGCCACCAGCGGACATTCATTCTAGACTGCCATTAGTCTTGCGCTCAGACCAAGTTGAGGGTGAGTGAAGACTCCGAGAGTTATAAACCCGCTGACCTAACAAACAACGTAAGAAGTATCTATCCAGTAACTCAAGCAACCAATAAGTACGCTATGAAGCAACTAGAATAAATCAGTATACTATACTGTACTATTCCATAGGGAGATGGCTCAAGTGATTAGAGCGCGAATTTACTAACCGGAAGGTTCACGGTTCGAACCCGACCTCTGCATCTCGGCTTCCCCTGTCCAGGCTTGGGCAATCTGGCAGTATCTCAGCCCTCGTGCTTCCCTCGGGTGGCATGGCAGCTAGGCACTGAAAGGGTGTTACAGCTGAACAGTTTTGTTATTCTACAGGGAAGTACCCATCATCATCGGCAGCATGACATCAGTGTTAAACACCGATGCTTCACTGCCGTACAACCAGACTTATTTGAAAGCCTTATTGTAAAGAAAAGAATAAAGGTGGATAGGGAAGGGACTTTGTGCTAGCTTACTACAATCAATCCGAGGTGCCTACACCTCCAAACATTCACTCAGCCAATCTGGATAGAAAATGACAACAAGATCGCCACTGACATCGGTTGGCAGCCATATCTTGCAGCGTCTCCAACCAGGCGCAGTGGGGATCACGCGTCTCCATCCTGGAAGGCGAGTAGCACCGACAGCACCCAAACGTTTCGTGATTTCTTTGACACCCTTCTACCAGGTCAAGGGTTGCCCACCTCTCTGCTTCCGCCATTCTGAATTGAGCATGGAAAACAGCACTCTCTTCGACAAACGATGGGTAAGCATAGGCAACACATGTCCCAACCAACGCAGCTTCTGGTGCTGGACACATTCTTCACTGGAAGTACCTGTTGCACAACCCAGAACTCACTTTCTAACTGCCTCGTTACGGATTCGCCGACACCATCCCACACGAGCTATGGTTCTGAGACAACGATTGTCGAACACCTGAAGACGTCTCAGTTCCGCTGCTCGAACAGGCCAAGTCTCACAGCCATACAACAAAACAGCCCGCACTGTAACTTGTTACACGCGTCCCTTGAGATTCAGGGACACACCACTTTGACGCCATAGGTGTCTCAAATTAGCAAATGTGACCCGAGCCTTGCAGATTGGTGCACTTACCTCATCTGTCACGCTACAATCATAACTGATACAACTTCCAAGATATGTAAAACGCTCCACAACTTCCACTACCTCTCTCTGATAGTCAGTGGCGCGTTCAGTGACTCCATGTCCACGAGCATGACCTTACAATTTGTGGGTGCAAAGTGCATACAAAAGGACGGATGACTTTGGTCAGTTCATCCAAAAACACTTGCACCTTCTCCTCTTCGAAGATGAGAACGATTCGTCTGCATACTCCGGATCGACAAGGTTTTCGTCACAGGCTATCTGAACACCAGAGTTTTGGAGACCCTACAGCGTTCGTCTCACTATCCCATCGATCACGAAGTTGAAAAGGAATGGAGAGAGTGGGCATCCCTGACGGACACCGCTTTGTGTACGGAAGCTTTGGAGAGCTCTCCATATACTCACACGACCAGAAGTCTGAGAATACAAAGAGCGTATTTTCACAAACTGCCGGGGCATTTTGGTGGGGAAGCGTATCAAGCAGCACACATCAATGCCAAGCGAGTCCAGTGTGAGAGCAAGAGCAGCTTGTTGTCCTGCTTGCTTCAGAGTGCGCACATTGAAGGCGACCGGACAGACTGGGTGTCGAGGCTTGAAGATTGATTTGGAGATACCTGAGGATGTCGGCGCCATGTGACGAGCGGATGGTTATGCGCAAAACCGACACATGACGAACGAAGTCATCAGTCCTAAGTGCTGGGCCTACAAGGAGAGAGTTTTTGATAGGGTGGGGAAGGGGAGGGGGAGAAGAAAAAGTATGTGAAAGAGAAAGAAGTGAGGCGTCAGCAGTAGCCTGTTTCCGCTTACCTGCCCTGCTCTATGCAGCATGTACGGCGATCCGGCTGATGGCACCACGTGACGGCCAATGTGGCATGAATTTATTTGTGCAGTTCATGGTTGTACGTGGGATGGGATACTGTCAGGGCGCCCACACCTAGACAGGAGGACGATTAGGGTCCTCAACCAAAGCCTTTGGCTCAAAAGCCTAACCGCAAGGCAGCGGTGTTGGGCTGGAAATACAAGTACATTACCATTTCTACGGAACAAGTCACCACATGTTCCAACCCCCAACCTGAGGGGTCAGGAGACTGTGTTTGTCAGACCTCTAACCATTGACCAACCTGGTACGAGAGACTCTGTGAGCGTCGCGGGACACACCCCCCAGTATAGCTCAATGGGTCGCTGAGGTGCGCAAACCGTCACACCACGGTAAAGTCCAGTCTCTTTGTGACGGAAATAACACTAAGTAGTATATCAACAAACATGCTTCAAAGGTTACGCAGGCTTTGTACAGTTTTCAACAACCTGGTATCCCGATTTTGGGTCGGAGGGACAGAATCCGGAGAGTCCAGTATCAGGATAAAAAAATGAACGCTTCGCCGGGGCTCGTGTACTTGCGTGCACCAGCCTCTTAGTTAACGGTAGTCTCCCCGTTATGTCCAAACCTGTATTGCTCGATAAGTTATTTGAATCAAAGAACACGTAGAGTTATTGGGAGTTATCCGGAGGCGAGCCGCTCTAAATAACCAGATATCACGTCGATTGGATGCGCCACGAGAAGGGAGGGCAGTGGACGAAGGTATGCCCGGATTGGTCAGTGTCAGCGAACCAGGTCAGGGGGGAAAGAGTTACTTCGAACAGGACACGAGAAACACACGAGTGATGGGATTATGTAATATTTAGTAGAATATATATATAATTACATATATAATATAATAACATAATACTTCTACACAGGAGCATGTTTACTGGCTAGGTCACAAGCAGGTGGACATGATGAGTACGTCAGTACCAAACCTTCAGGAGTACCACTCGTTGTCTCGTGTTTGTTTCAGCGGTAATCTGAAGATTTTTAGGTGTTTTCTACATCAACAACCCCAGTCTGTTCTTCAGCATATCCTAAACCCTAGTTGCACGATTTTTCGATATTCCTTCTCGATTGACTATTCCATTCGTCATCTACATCCATCAGTCTGAGAAAGAGAAGAACCCGGATGGTTGGAATGGTACCACCCATACGTCTGATCTCAACTCTGCATCTGAAAACGAGAAATGGTTACAATGCCGTTAAATCGGCGCCTGTTGCTTCAGTTCACTTATCTGTAACAAAACAGCCGTCAGTTGCAACACCACGACATAACTAATAGCGGTTTTATTTTCAGATCAATTCACCTAAACGTATCGTCCAGAAGAACAACTTCCGGGTGAAAGCGTACGTGTAAGATGTGACGGTTCGTTAGGGGTGGTTTCTCTGCCTTTATCCGAGTGTAGTGTTCTGAACACATCGCTCTGACCCACGAAAACGGAAAGTTGTCCAAATACGGACTCTCACCGACGTGGCATATTTTGACTTCAGGCTACCAAATTCTGAAGTTTAACATTCACTACGGCAGGCGCCACATGATGAACTGAAAGACTGGGTGCCAGCTATTCATATGCCCCGTTAAAGTGTTTTGGTAACATTTCAGTTCGCGCTAGGTATATGAGGCTGAAGGGCGCATGTGGCAACACGCAAAAAAAGAAGTTTCAACTTTGGAAGTTACTCGAAACAAGCTCATCAAGGTTAGGGGAGCGCTTGTCTTCTTGAAAGGTACCTATTCTGAATATCTGCAAAAGGAGAAGAGGTTGGTGCACCCAACAGTTCGTTGCGCGTTGGATTTGAACGGAACTCAAATGCGAAGACCTCAGCTTATGTTTAGATTGTGTTTAGATTACCCAATCCAGTGACGTTGACCTTGTACAGAAGGGGAATTCTGTGGATGAGGTTAGGTGGCATATGAGGGACAAACTTATCCCGGTGTTACAGTGACATGGAATCAGAAAATCGCAGTCAGCCGAATTACCGAATTCGGGGTCGCTCGCTAATACTCACTCTTCCCTTCCGAAAAAAGTGCTCAGGGAAAACCAAACGATACTAGTGGGATCAAACTGTGAGTCAAACTAGGATGACACCTACTTGCAGACACCCATCAAACCGGTACCCTAACTCTTGCTGAATAGCTTTACGTGGATGCGTAATTTCAAATGAGCAACCCAATGGCAGCGTTCAAAATGCTTGTAACGCACAAAATGTTACCGCAAAATTGTGGGGGGTACCCAAAATCCATGCACAACGACGAGCTTATCCATGTGACCGGAACTGCCGGGCCTCGGCCGGTATAGTGACAAGTCAAACTCATCGTTTATAGCACATAATTTCTAAACAACTAAATGGAGCCATATCCTTATAAAGGACTCAGTGGAATTACCCGTATTTCGATGTAATTCCCAATGTGATATGTGCAGTTTTTGCTTCATCGTATTGAACGTTTTATTCAAATGTGCATTCCGATGCGCCGGGTCCTCATCTAGTTGAAACACGGTCACGCTTGCCTCAGCAACAAACGGGCCTAGATGCGTGATCAACCGGGTGCCCGTTATTACACACTGCACCTTCGACCACATTCTCAGGGAAGAGTTTACTGTTTCTAACTTCAATGTGCGTTCTCACCAAGCTGTCCGGCAACTCAAGTCCTTTGGCTGTAAAAAAAATCAGTCGTGGTATACGTACGATGGACACATGAGGGAAAACTGGCGGATATGCCACAGAGTTGCTCAAGCCTAGACAGAAGCTAAGTAATTACAACCAACTGCGGTCAGCTGTCGCCTCTAATATAATTGTAACAGCGAGAGCCACAGTGAATTCACAGTGTACGGTTAATAGTTACACGTGATTTTACTGAACCTAGACGTCCAAAACGTCGGTCCAGTTCCACTAAGGAAATTCGTAGCACAAACGGGCAATAAAGCAGTGGTTCCGAATGCACTGGAAACCTAGTGCTATCAGTTAGTGGTAAGGCCCACACTTGATGGTAACACGTAAAGTGCATTTTGAAGTGCGGTTAACAAAAGCTAGCTGCCGTACGAACACGGATGAGTAGATATCAGTAAAACGGCTGAATGATGCTCAGCTCGACGACGCGTTGCAAGAGTAGGTGTGAGCAAACAGGCCGTAGCCCAAACACGACTATCCGCGATTTTGACCACGGCGTGGATGCTGACACACAAAAACAACAAACACCGGTGGAGCAAGCTAAAATAAGATAGGGAGCTCGTATATGCAGAGGGAAAAGGATCGGGTGGGATTGCAACAGGAAACCCAAAAATAAATCTAATCACTATAGGGACACGATCAGAATTATCAATAACGGATTTTCAGTGCACTTTGCCGAATGTAGATGGTCAAAAAATGGGTCAACAGGAAACGGAATAACCGTGATCGGGCAAAATTGAAGAATACGGAAATGTTCCTTATGGAGTCAAGGTAGCTTCATGAAGAAATTGCCAGGACCATGTAGTTGATCATCACCAGAAGCGGAAAACTGAGCTAGAATCAACGATTAGGATCGGTGGAAACTGTTAGCCTGGTGGACATTTTTACCTGAGGGACAATGCGAATCGTCCCAAGTTATTCTCCCGCTCGTTGTACAGAAACCGCATTAAAACACAATGTGACACCTAGCTTGAAGGCTAAGCAAATGCTTTTAAGAGTAACGAAGTAGCCGATTGTGAATCACTTCCGATGGATAAACCGTGCAATCACGTCTATTTTTCGTTATTAAGCGAACAGGCACTGTAGTTGAGCGAGTTAAGAAAGGAGACTATTACAGTGCTTGGGAAGAACGGAATTCTTCTTGTTCAACACTCTGATAACCTCATCAAGAACGAAATAAGGGATACAAACATCCAAGCTATTTGACTGAATTCGGCAAGGATACTTTAAACAGATCGTTAATCAAAACGATTACGAACCATCACGATTTATGGGCTGAAAACAGATCTGTTGAAGGGATGAGAACGAACGGACAAATCTAAGTAAAATGGCGATCGATGTTCCGTGGCAGATACAATAATAATAATAATAGTAATAATAATTGTTCAGCTGTAGCACCCTTTCGGTGCCTAACTGCCATGCCACTCGAAGGAGGCACGAGGGCTGGGATACTGCCAGATTGCCCAAGCCTAGACAGGGGAAATCGAGAGACAAAGGTCAGGTTTGAACCACGGACCTTCCGGTCAGTAGATTCGCGCTCTAACCACTTGAGCCATCTCGCCCGTGGCAGATACAATCGCAAGAAGGGTCAAGCTAGGTAACTTATTTGCGTTTCTCCACGATCAGTGTGAGAAAACTATTGTCCGCTCTATTACAAGTGACCAGAGACACCCAGACTTAGGCAGTTCATGGCAGTCAGTGTATAGATACGTTATAACCTTTGATACATACCTTTTCTTGCAATTTTTTCTTTACAGTGTTGTGTAACATTAAACCAAAGCACACTGGACACATGATTTGAAACTGTACGGAGGAACACGACCAACATTTCAGTTCCTATGGTGCGATCGAACGAGATATGCGACCACACTCCACACCAGGTGAATCTGTATTGATATTTCGCTAAACATCAATCAGAGGCCGTGAAGTAGGAGCAGGGGACATTTTGGGAAATGCACCGGAAGAGTCAAATAGGTGGGTGGGCACCTACCTTCGAAACTATCAGAGACCGACCGTCCAAGGAAGAGAAAACATCAAACACATTCTCACCTAGGCAACTGCGTTTTCCGTCCGCCCCTATGAGTACGTCAATTTCATAGTTTTGTAACACCTTCACTTCTGGCTCCAGATGGACTCGCCATCCGACTGGAGCGGATCCCGAATGAACCACTCGCCCATTTTGGTTACCCATAGGAGTATTTTCAGCTGATCTTTTTTCCGTCGATTCACCGTTCCGAAAACGCTGACGTGTTGTGTGGATCGATTTCGTATCTCTTGGATCCACAGGGTCAAGAAATATACGGGTCGGTGTGTCCACACTGATAATCGTAGATGAATCTGTACAATGTGAGTCAGAGAAAGCTTTCAGTCAGCGGTTTATTTACACAAAAATTACACAAATTCAACCTGAAAGCGACAAACTAGCGAGACTAGACAAACTGGGAGACCGCGTTTGCGATGTCCTAGGACAGTTGTTACGAGGAATACAATTGAAGAAACGAAAAACTGGACTGGACATTAGCACATTACTCTCCACTTCCTCTGGCTAATCTCTCCATAAACGACTTGATACCTTGAGTCAGTAGAGCACGCAAAAGGATCAACAAATAGTTTGCGTTTTCTGGCAAAGATATCGGCAATCAACATCCAGTCGCTTCGTGGTAAACAATACCAGAAGTAGATTAAGTGCCCCTCTCAATTCCTCCGACCAGCATTCAAATACGCAAATCACATGCACCGAACTCTCACGGCCAGTAAGGCTGTCAGTAGTAAAATATGTAGCTCGGTTGTAATATCCGTTTACAGTGGTTTTCTCAAACAGTACTACTAACTACTTACGTAACTGAATAGAAGTAGTGTAGTTTCAAAAAATGGAACACAATCTTGCAATGTCAATTTTTTTATACTTTCAATAAACAGGAGATCTGAATTTCTTTGCAGATAAGCAGTGTAATAAGACAATCTGTAGTAAGACTTCTGTAAATCGTGTCTGTCTCACAAATGTGCTCAGTTGACCAGGGCGCCTAGAATGATCTGTAACCGGTGGCGGTTGGGGCAGCGTTTGAACCGATTGGAACGGCGATTAGGGTCGATAAAACGTTACCAAAAGTGAATTCTGCAATGACAGAAAAGGCATCCACAAGCATCTTGGCCGCTAGGGACTGAAAGTGCTTGAGCTGCATTACAAAGAGTTCTTTAAAGTTCCCCCTACAGTCAACGAATTCACCGCGTAAACATTACATGTTAGTAAATCACACTCTTAACACGTGCCTGTCAATCATACGACCTGTTGAAAGTCATGTGGATCGAAGATACAGCTTAGAAAACTATTGTTTGATTGAAATTTCTATTTGAGAAATGGAACTTAGACTGAGGAATGTGGCGTTTTATGTGAGCACGTCACCAAACACGTATGGAGGCTTACGATTTCCAGCAGGAACCTGAGTATACATGCGATTTTTGTGGGAGGGATATATGAAACAGGATATACCATGTATCAGCAACACAGTAATCCAACAGGGCTAGTGACTATAAGCTGGTATCAAAGCAAACGGCGTACCGAGGTGACAGGCCTGGTTGCCAGCAAAGCCTACTGATGTAATTTTGCAACGTATAGAATTCTGAAGGAGCTCCAAAGCCCATGCGCACACATCGACACTGTGCTTGTCAGTTTAACGAATAGGATGACCAACGTAGGAATCGCAAAGCAAATTGAACTCATCTCACGGTTCAAGTAAGTTACTTTAAGCTACCATTCTGCGCTATCTACCATGTTGATACCAGCAGATAAAATTTAATGACTAACTGTGCGCATCTAGCGTATCAAGAGAATTAGATGTGTGATCGAAATTTCATATGGCAGACACAAATAAGGGACCCCGTATGTAAATAATTCATGAGGCAATAAAAGCTCCATGTCTCGGTAATATACAGACAGCATTAATATTGCATTCCTCTACGGATATTACCGGCTGCATAAAAGTGTGACAGATGATGCCATATTGTCTCAACAAAACCTTCCCATCAGTTTATCTTCAAGCTATCTGACAGCAACATTGACGTGTAGGACACGAGGACGTGGTCACTCACACTTCGCAATCCATTTGCAGTCCATATAGCTAATAGTGCCATAGGAGAACTCAAAATTTTGGATACCGCACCGTACCATCGCTATCCGGATCAAGCAAACAGAAAAATTCACTGAGAAAAAAAACAAATCCATCAGCACGGACCAAAGTGTGAGTGAATCGAGTGGATGAACCGGGATTTGGGGCAAAAGGTTTCACGTATACAGGACAGAGAAGAACGGATGTAATCGGATAAGGAGTGAAGAGTCAGAAAAACGAAGTTTTAGGATAGCTATAGGCTCCCCACTACACGCTTACATAAGTCATTAAAAAGAGGGTCGTTAGATAGGGAGACTAGGCTTTGGACGGAGTCGGTTTTTCAACTCTGCACATTGCTGTTTGTGTGAAGTGCTTGTACGGTATATAGAGAGAGGGGTCAGACTGAGTTAGTCCCACAGTAGGTTCAGCAGATGTGTTCACGGCAATGGTAAAAATAAGGTAAAAATAAGCGGATAATCAGTGTAATATGTAGAACCACTTTTGGCGACTAGTGAAGAACAGCGCCATCACACTACTAACGGCATGGTCAGTGAATGATATTCTGCACTCAGGTTACCAAGGTGCGTTCGATATGTCTGTGTGCGTTGCAGATTCACAACAAACGGACAACTGAATCCATGAAGAACGCTTACAAACGAGACAGAAAGTCCTGCAGTAGACCAAATGTGAAGAAGTATGCTGGAACTGATGAAGGTGAAAAACCTCTAGTTTTGGAGACTATGTGGTACGCCCCAGGAAACCATCCGCTCTACATGAATACTTCGCTCACTACTACAACAGCCCCGCCCCCCCCCAACGAGACCGAAGCTGCTTACTTTTTCAAAGCAGCTGTATGTCACTTTGACTGACTCCTGACAGGACAAACTAGCTCTGTATTGGAGTTTGGCGGGGATAGACATGTAACCTCTCCCAAATGACTGACGCCGGAACCGAGATTCGAACCCGGGGTTGCGAGAACAGGAGAGCCGTGATGGCCACCACCTCAGTCTGATGGATAAATATGGTGTGCCCCGAGGGATGGATCATTATCATCGTCATCATCATCATCATCATCATCATCATCCTCGACAGCATGACATCAGTGTTCAACACCGATGCTTCACTGCCGTACGTGTACGTGGGCTGGGATACTGTCAGGCCGCCCACACCTAGACAGGAGGACGATTAGGGTCCTCAACCAAAGCCTTTGGCTCAAATGCCTAGCCGCAAGGCAGCGGTGTTTGGCGGGAAATGTAAATGCATCACCATTTCTACGGAACAAGTCGCCACATGTTCCAACCCCTAACCCGGAGGGCCAGGAGACTGTGTTTGTCTAGCCATTGACCAACCTGGTATGAGAGACTCTGTGAGTGTCGCGGGGACACCCATCAGTATAGCTCAATGGGTCGCTGAGTTGCGCAAACCGTCACACAAAGGTAAGGTCCAGTCTCTTCGTGACGGCCGAGGAATGGATTGAACGTTTGATTCAGTTGTGGTTACCCACTGAAAGGTCCGGGCGACGAAGACTGTCGTTACTTGAAGCGATTATTTCCTACAATTTTTCATTGACGGAGAGAGGTAGATTCTCCAGGGAAATCACTTCCGGATAAAGCTCTCAGTTAGTACAATGCAAAACAATAGATAACGGCTATCGTTCTAGTAAAATACTCCACATCCGGATGCAATGAGGCGCCAGGAGCTTGAACCAGTTCATCCGTTGCAACAGAATGGTGACGAAACAGAAACCTGCCTTTACAGCCAGTTACTTTGCTGCGTTCAACTCATCATTATTCATTTAAGAAATCGACCCACGTTGTAACAACAAAGGCGTGATAATAAATGCACATGAAAACGCATTTATATATTTCCACGGACCAGTTCCCCTTTCTACTAGAATGAAATACTCTTAACACTACTTAAGCTTCATTCCGAGAACACTGTTCAACTGTGTCTGCTCAAAGAAGGAACCATATGGTGTCCAGTTCGTCCTTTATGGGTGATGTATATTCCCTCGAGACATGCTAAAAGGGACTATTGTGTCAGATGTGCGCAGCAAGAGCCCTTAAGTTAATCCGTTGTGATAAGACGAAAGCGAAAAAAGACCAAATAAGAGGAATGCGCATTTCCTAAAGCCACTTTCTCACCTCCTCACAAAGATCAAGCTTCGAACCCAGCCTAAGTGAATCCTTCGCAAGGCCATCTGAGTTCCCCCGTACGCTGATACACCTCCCCACAAAGGACATATTTTCCTTCCGACAACTCGCTGATGTTCATTCTGATGTTCAGACCGCTCATAGATCGATAGTATTATAACATAGGAGGGATTTCACTTCGAACAGAAACTACATGCGAGAGAATTATTAAATATACCCTTTTTGGACACTTTCGTCTATCGAAAATAAGACAGCGTTCGGGATTCCACTGGTAACAGAAACGAAGAATCCATAGATGAGCACGTGTGTAGGGGAGAATTCAACGTCGTTTCAAATTTAATCCCCCCCTCCCAAGTGGGCGACAGTTGCACTACGCGATTACTAGTTCGGGCAAAATTTTTAGAGTGAAAAGGCGGGAAAAAAATGGTCCAAGAAAATCAGCACATTCTGTGTCTTGGCTAGAGACATTCTTATTATAGAAATTCCCGGCGGTTTTCCGACCCCCGCTTCTGTCCTTTTTCGACTTCTTGCTGCCAGAGCATCTTGCGCAGACAATCCTAGGAGACCCTAATTGAGATCTGCCTTGCACAAAATGCAGTCAATAAGCTCGTAGCGATCAGATAAGCAGCACGTACAATGTACGACGGAAACACATCCGATCGGTGACAGCTGTATCCTGATCGAATCGAGCTAAGTCTGAGTGAATAGATCCTACATAAACGCTCCCACCAACAATACCCGGACGATTGCACCTGGAGAGTGACGAAACTATTGCAATCATATCGCACGTCTAGGCGAACAAAGCAACCGCCACCAAATAAATATAGAATCAGGTCAGTGGATCATCCGCAGCCTATCTCTTATAGTGTAACATAAACCCAAAACGGGCCTGTTTGGAACGTTTGCTCCGTATCTAATAACGATTATCACTGTACTCACATTCAGCCTTCAGAATAATACTGATAAGAGAAAAGTAAACAATAGCACACAAAAAATAGAACTCACCCGATGTCGGTTCTACCAGACCATGATAGGTTACACCGGGGAATATTTGAACTCCAAATAGTAAGGCGGCCTTGAGCAAAATACATTGAAGAGTTCGAATGCCTGCGGGAGGATAGTAGTGATGCGACAAAAACGGAGGAGAATTTATATCTTCATGAGAAGGGGAATTTTCGTAGTGAAGCCGAAAAGCCTCACTAGTTGCTTGGCTGATACACGTACTGAATCTCATCAGCATCGAAACAAATCGGAACGCGATCGCTTAGTTTCTTACTACATGGGCCAAAAGAACCAGTCGGTTGATCGGTTTATCCACGCTCACTCACTCGTGCACGCCTGCTAGATCAGTGACTTGACCCTAACCCATCTAGTGGTACGCGCTGTTAATGAAAGTGAACAAAAGGGTTTCCCATAGTGATTGAATTACTGGTTTCGTGTGATGCTTCCTTGGTTTTGACGCTTTTCGTTTTCGTAAAAGTCCTTTGGCTTGCTCATTCCCTATTTGTGTTCAACCGAGGCATTATCGAGCCTTCATGTAATCTGTCTGTTAAGATTTCAGCATCCTCTGTAATGAGATATCTGAATCCGAACGTAAGCGTTGTTCTGCAAAAATCCCAGGACGAAAAATTCACCAAAAGAGCACATTAGGTGAAGTTCTTCTCCGTCACCTCTGCTAAACCACCACCCCCACCACCACGACAGAGTACAGTGAAATTGGGAGAAAAGGAACGCTAAGTGTAAAACTTTCGGAGAACCAACTAAGCCCCTTTTTAGTCTCGATGTCTTGACTGATTAATTATATTACCTTAGTTTCGAATCTGAGTCAATTTATGATGAAGAGCCAAAAAGTCGTAATTATCCGAAGTGCACATCTCACGAATCACGGGGAAAATTCGAACCCGAACCTCCTTATGTACGAGTCTGGACAGTATCGTTCAACTACGAGCTGCTAATAATCAGTGTGATGAACTTTCACTCGTTACTAATTTATTAATCGCGCGGTTCATGCTACATAACCCAGTGTTGCCTGGTTCATTGAATCCCGGCTTCACAAAGAAAAGGCTACACGAGGATGAGATTTTCTGAGCCCACTACGTTCAGTTTTTGAAATACTTTGGTCCCAAAACTTAGATAGTGAGCTCCACACTGAGACCTCTCGACCAATATTATATTATATATATATATATATATACTGGCGTGCAAGTGAGTGCCGGCATATGCTGATGTTTAAATCACCACTGGTCCCACATTTAGGACATTAGAAACTAACGCAAAACTCAACACTCAAACAGACTTACCACCAACTAGACTGGAGTGTGTCCACAACCTGCATATTTCACGCTTAAGTAACATCTATACAAGTAAACAAGCAAAGCAACCTTGGGATTTCAAGCAGTGATAGGATGAACAGTGAGCAGTAGCAAAGAGGGTGACACGGTTACGCTAATGTAATTGCAACACTAGACGACTTACATCAACTTCCATAATTTGTGGGACTACATTATTACGTTAACTTTGACGAACTGGAGGAGCCAAATTACACAAGTCAGAGGAGAATTCAGCGACCTCCCGTTCACTAGTGCCACAAGTGCGGCTGACGACTGAACTGTGAACCATGTCACCCGTAAATTAGTACCGTTCAGTTCAGTTTAGTTTAATAACTGTAAACCAAGGACTCTAGATAGGTTGATAGTTTCACTTCCGTTCACAGAGGACGAGAAGGACGTGAAAACAAATGAGGTCAGAGAAGCCAGTTGATCAGACAGTAGGATTTTACTTGCGTCTACGGTTTACTATACATTCTTGACAGATAGACAGAACATTTAAAAGCAAAGGTCAAATGAGAGAATTGAACTAGACAGGCAACACACAGGAATGTCTGCAATATCACGCCATACACACAGACAAACTGCCACCCTCAGAATCTAAGTTTCGCGTTGGAAGTGATGTTTCCTGCACGAAGAAACCGGAGTGTTCTAACTCCTTTCATCCAAACATACTTCGACTACTAGCGAAATACACTCATACGAATACCAGTTCGGTTCTGATGGTCAACATTTGGACCTAAAGATTTATCTCAAAACCGCTATGCACCGACCGTTGTTCATAGTACTGAAAAGCACAGCAGGACCTCGTACGCCTAACTCGTTCTTATTGCCACCAAATTCATCAATCAGCTGGTCAGTTATTCAGCCAAGAAATGTGCGCCAAGGTTCCGGTGGTTCGAGCTAAGATAGATTGCTTCATCCATAGCAAGGAAAATAAGTAGGGACAGCAAACAAATTCAATATTTGGATGTATGAAGACAGGAAAGGTAGGTAAGCACACGTGTGCTTAAGATATTCATCAATTTGTGACGGGTGCCGGAAACTCGATTGACCTGAAAGCACGAACCGATCTTAGGATGTCAATGTCCGACGGCTACGCCTGACTTTCATCCATAATATCCTACAAGTAAATTTCTGTCAGAGGAACGCTTTTACTAGGGAACATCCCCACTGACTAAGGACGGGAACATTCCCTATCAAAAACCTTTAATCTATTAACATCCCTTGTCTTCGACTTAACCAACTAGTGCCACTGACCCTGGCATTACGTTATCCGTGACACAGATGAGTTCCTCTGGACGTGATCTGGTTTGCCCGTAGCAGCATCAGTATGGATTAGAAGGAACGAAGCTAGAAGCAAACATGATAAAACGAGGCGTACCATAATAATTGCAGCTGTTTGGCTGCAGCATTCAGATAGATTGTTTCAAAAAACGTTTGTGGTCCGTAGTCGAGTAACATACAAATTACTAGTGCGGGAGTGCCATGGTAAGAGAGTACTGGAGTGTGTATTCCGCTCAGGCTGAAAAATTTCAGCATACCCTGGTGAAATACCAACGGACAACCGGGTTTTCTTTAAGCAAGTAAAGGAGTCATGGGATAGGGTTCGACCGTCCCAGCAGGAATAGCCACGTTCAATATCCATAGACTGTCCCATCGGAAAGGTTGGCTAGGCCCTAAATGCGTTCACGCTCAAGGGAGAGTAAGATTTTCGAGCTTTCCGTTCTTCTGGCGTGCGCCCAAAACCTTAGCACTGGTCAGCACGACTCTCAGCCGAATGGAACAAGTTTCGATCATTAACTAGGTACAGTACGCTGGCTTCGGTGCGACCCCAGAAAAGTCAACTGAGTGTGCTGCTGGGAGAATTAAAGTACCTAGCGCTTGGTTCACTGACTGTTCCCTCAGTTATTGACAAACTATGCTGATCCGCCGTATGATTCTATCGTGGGTATGTGTGTGGCACTCCAAATGCCGGACAACCAGAGAGTGCAAGATATATCGACAAAATAGAGTACCATGATTGAAAACGTGAGTTTTCGTCAGGACAATATATCACATCCAAACGCGTTGGTGCATACGCTTGACTCTGTAAAGGACACGTTATCTACAGGGTTGCTAAGGCCTGGTAATACAATGAGTAGGATATAGTTAAGGTTGTGTGTGTAACATACAACTAAGTACACAAACGCACCACACTGTAGTTGTTTGTGCACGAGTGTGTGCTTCTTTGTCGTGGGGTTACACAAACATCACAGCAACTTACTGATATGATCGATGGAACCGGCGCAAAATTTCCCGAAAAATGTCTTCGCACCGAGGGCACGCAGATCATCAATCAAGTAAGGCCAAAGGTGAAGGACATTGTTTCTGCATTCCGATAAGTGAAAAAAAGAACGATGAGTGTTGGCATCAAGGGGAATAGTGTCGACGGCCTGGCAGCAACTTAGTTGATGACGGAGTTGGGTGTCCGGCTAGGAAGTTACCATACTAAACCTTAAAAATCTACGGCTGACAGGTAGTAGGTGAAACAGATGGCAGTCTTGCATGTTGAACTGGGAATTATTCCGACAGGCTGGTGAGGCACCGATCAACCTAGCAAACAATTGGATTGGACATAAACAGCATATAATCCTAACATCAGCCATGACACCTCAGAGCTGCATGCGTTTTGCTTGTGATTGTGTGATGTCTGGTTCTAGCGATCAAAACCTCGCGGTTCGATAAAACTACACAATGTTATGTCTGGCTGTGTGCAGTTTGAGAGGGATGACCTGGATAAAGTATCGCCATTTGTGGTTGTAAAAATGACATATGGTCTTAAGCGCACTAAATGGGGTTAAATAAAGTGATAGGCAAGCATGAAAGCAGATTTCGTTCGCAAAGTACATAGGAATTTACCAAGTTACCCATCAGCAGAACTAACAAGGTGCAGGTAGCTGAAGTAGACCTCACAAAGGACCGCTAAATTTCTCACCGAATCGGACTATTTATTGACATTTTAAAGATTTAACATTGTATCAATAAAGCGGTCCAGATCAGAGGCCTCAAGCTTACCCGACGGCTTTAGTAAGAATTGAAAGTTGATCGATTATCCACTTTATATCGTGAGCAGAGTTTAATGAATAGACCAAAGAACTAAGGGTCAACTAGGTCAGTATGAAATAAACCCAACTGAATGTATAGCAGTTGGAGAGTTGGGGGCAAATATTTGGGAACTGAATAGGCAAATTCCAGTTCATTAATGTCTAAAACCCAAATAACTGGAATCGGAGTAACATCAATTTATTTAGTACACTTGAATATCTAGATGCCCTTAAATACCTTTCAGTAGAAAATCTAAGAATGAAAGCTGAACGCACACACCTGAATAAACATATCAAGCGAATACGGTCTGGAGTAAATTGTTAGCCTAATCGTCTAAGGGAATCCAACTGTCGTCCCGTCTTGTCTAGCTTGTTTCTTGAGAACTACAGAACGGAAAAAAATAAACATCGTTGAAACTCACCTTGAAAACTTATCACGTTTTTCCAGAATAACCACTCGAGCACCAAGAAGAGCTAATTCGATGGCACAACGGAGACCACATGGACCGCAACCAACCACGACAACCTGAGATGAAGGATACCTCAGATGGTTAAGTTTGGTTGGGTTTATTTCAGAATGTCTGAGCATGAACGAACACAATCAAATCGATTGATTGATTGATTTGATTTGAACGAACACAAAATGAAGGTCATTTACAAACAACTTTGAAGGAAAATCCTAGTAAGTGCCACTTTCTACAAAAAACCTGAAATTAACCCAGCACGGTGCGCACATTCGTGTAGCCAATGTGTAAGCCAAACTCATGTGACTATTTGCACCCTTTCGGTGCCTAACTGCCACGCCACCAGAAAGAAGCACGAGGGCTGGGATACTGCCAGGTTGCACAAGCCTAGACAGGGGAAGTCGAGAGGCAGAGGTCGGGTTCGAACCACGGACCTTCCGGTCAGTAAATTCGCGCTCTTGCCACTGAGCCATCTCGCCCCGAGCAATACACATACGCGTTTGCTGATGAATTCATATACATAAAAACTAACAGAATCTACGTCAGGCTGAGGGCAAGATCTGTGAACAGCCAACTGGAGCCCGAGTATTTAATATTCATCTTTATTGTTGTCTTGGCTCAGTACAATCAAAGCTGAGTTTGACAAGCTGCACGTGGATGGATAAGCGGTTGGATCAAATAATGCGTCGAGTTCGGTTCAGATAAGCATGTTTGGGTTGCCTCAAACCGACATTACCAGATATGGTTCATTCGCATTCAATCGCCACAAATTATAGCAGACGGAAAACACAAGAGACATTCCATTCGAGTCCTGTGGAAGACGAAGGATCCAAATCTCAAGGAATATAGTTCGTTGGAGAGAGAACATGAACTCGAAAAAATGCACACTCCGGTATGGGGCAAACCTATCTACCACGGTGCGTAAGTCTCAGCAGTTCATAATAAATGGGTGGCATAGACGACAAGGATGCATAACACACAGAAATGATACGCACAGCTATCGGCACACACAAGAATATGCGTGAATCAAAGACCAACAGTCACAACTAATGTGAGAAGTTATTTCCTAAGTTGTGATCGTCACGGAGGCGTAGCATAATCCTACTACCATCATACCAAGCATCATAAAAAACTGAAAGCTCTTACGTTGACTCCATTGCAAGCGGTTTGTTGCATGTACTCCGCACATTGGACCCGCTTGTCAAGTTTCTCGAACAATGCGGCAGCCTTCCAGTAGGATTTAAGGCTGGCCGTTAACTCGCGATACACATTCCACGGATGTTTGGCAGTCGAGGCTCTTACTGTGACAGCACATAGTTGATTGAAATGCTGTAGAATGCTTGAAAACGAGTTGGCAGTGCAAAATAAGTCAAATAGTTCTTCCATCGACCGGTTGGATTCCGCAATGGTCATTATTACCGAACAATCCCACGAATCCGAAAGAATCTGGTGTGGTAAAGTAGTGGGTGCCGTAAGCACAGAGAATTATGGTTTAAAATACTGATATTCGCAACTGAAAGGAAAATGTGAACGGTGATTAAGGCGGTAGAGGGAATTAGGCTTAGTTGTAATGAGAAAGGAATAACACTAAAATGTGGAGCTTATCACAAAAGTTTGCTCTACTGTGTCCGCTAAGGTGGCCGTTCTGTGGAAGGAGAGAGAGAGTTGAAAGCTGATTTCAAACCGTACAGAGTCAGTTCTCTTCAGTCTTCAGCTCACAAACCGTTGGTCAAATGCAACAGTTCCAGCTGCTCGCTCACCAAGGATAAGGATAATAAATCAATAAGACAGTCGCGTTGGAGGCAATGGCTCAATCTGTGCACTGACGACAAATAGATCTGCTTGTCTAGTGCTGCATGGAAATGAGAACTACGCAGTGAAGGCAACAGCTTCGATTCAAGACCACCATTGGCCGGATGACAGCCATACATCCGGGTCACCAACCATCGGTTTGTCTTGTCCCGGGGTGAGGGCAGTTACGAACGCGACTGAGTCCATTGGCAAGGGCTTTCATGCTTGGTTGTCAAGTCATGGACTAATCGCCTCTTGGTCGTCCCTGTCGGACAACAAGGCTACACAAAAAGGCTCTATGAAGCAGATGTCCTCCGGTATACGACGTACATAGCCTAACCAGCATAACCTGTGGAGTGTGACCAGGTGGTCTATTGAAGGAGAGTGAACTTTCCCGAAAAGCACTTGATGTTCTCACGGTACAGGTACAGCGCTTCGGATGCACCGATGGTCAAACACAGACAGTCTCCAGAGTCTTCCACATGCAGCAGTCAATGTGCCTGACCCGTAAAGTAGGACAGATAAGACTGCGGTATTGTACGCTCTACCCTTGGCAGTCAAGCTGATATCACGTAGGCGCACCAAATGTCGGAGTTTGACGAACACTGCTGCCCTGGCTTTCCCAATTGAAGAAGGGGTTTCGTCTTTCGCCTTCTGGCCGGGACTTGTGGAGCTGCCCAAGTAGACAAACTTATTTACCACGTCAGTCGGTCCAACTAGGAGGTTCGATCCTACCAAGTTTTGCAGTAACACTTTATACTTTGCAGCATAATTATTTAGGCTATATGACACCACAGGTTGTGATAAACTCACGAGAAAATTTGCCATAGACACGTAAGTGTCCACGGGAGGCATACAGAGTCTTAAAAGGCGACAAGGATTTAGAAGGAACAGCTTTCATTGCAAGACACTTGCACAGTTTTTGTCAATCAACGGAGTAAAAAAAGATGTGAGATCGAGAAAGACGATCATTCCTCGTCGTCAGAAGGAGTGGTAAGTTTGCCGTTTCAATATGAACATATGATCGATGCGATTCCGGCCAGAGGAAACCCAGATTGATTCTCGCGCATCCGACTGTCTTGATGATGGATCAACCTTCGAAGGACAATAACGGAGAACACACTGGACGAGATGGTTCAATGGTTAGAGTACGAATTTACTGATCGAAAGGTCCGGGTTTCGAATTCGACCTCTGCATCTCGACTTCTCCTGTCTAGGCTTGGGCAATCTGACAGTATCCCAACCCTCGTGCTTCCTTCGGGTGGCACTGAAAAGGTCTTATTTATTGGAGGCTATGGGCAAAATGCTGACGCCCCAAAGGTTTTCGCAGGATATTCTTTCACCTTCTTTGAATACGGAAATCACCAGTAGTGTCGGCCACCATCATCACCAGCTGTAAAACCGCTAAGTACCGTACGGTACACATGGCTGCCACAATTTCGTCTGCCGAAGATTTGGGGAGATAGGGTAGGCAGCTGCGCGTTGGAGGCGGTAGCCGATACAATCGATGGGTAAATGCAGGGTTGCTAGTGGACTTTTCACTGGGCAGATCGGTGGGAACTGTGCAGCAGCTTGGATTCATGAGCGCCATTGAGCACGTGGATGGGCCATGTCTCATAATGTCTCTAACCGTATCCGGGTCCCCATACAGAGAGACGGCAATGACCACCTCAGCTGAATTTGTCGGTAATGGCTTTCCCACTTCAGTGACCAATTAGTGTCTGACTTTCCCTGGCTCGCTTCCACCCTTCGTGTGGTGGTGCGACAAGGGCTTTTCGAAGAAGTCGGTCGATTGGCATATGCAGAACGTGACAAAGTCAGCGCAACATATGGAGTGTGATCAGTTCATTTATCGTGGGCGAGTTATTTTTTCCGAAAACCATTCGATATACTTCAGAAGTGCTGCTCCAGTGTTCACACCAGACTCAGCATTCTTTCCTCAATTCATATACTTTGGAGGAAGGTTCCTAGGAAAATGTTCAATCCGTTGTCCAAAACGATATTTCTGTGAATGAATTAAGGTCTTATCCTTTACGGAGATTGTTTCGCTAACACCCATCCACCTCGGTCGGATTACCCAGAACAGAGCATGATCGCTCCCCGTAGCAAGAGCCTTCTCCACTTCCCGGGCTTTTGTGATCCACTGGTACATTTTTTTATTTTCAGGCCCTCCACTATTCAGCATTTGAGGGCTTTACGCCTGCCATCACAGTCATTTGATGCTGGTGGTTTTCCCGGCCTCAGAAAGAGCTGTTGACCGTGACGAGTGTGTGTTCATTGGAGCTTGCGAGCGACCTCAGACGGTTATAAAAGCTGTGAGCACGGATGCTTTCGCGTTTTTCAAATCGCCATCAGAATCACCGCTGTGCCGGTCAAGTTCTGGAAGCTTCTCAGTTAAGTATTTGCAGGTGGCCAACTGAATGCCTTTGCACCAAAAGTCTCAGATGGAAAGCGAATAGATACGCGTGCCCCCCGTAATCGGGGTTCAGGGGTCTAATCCAAAATGAGCCACATTCTTGTATCGAAGCTCTCCACCGGTATCTGACTGCCACATGATCCAACCAATCCCATGGCTGGTTCGCATTTAATGGCCTACAAGACATAAGGTACGAGCGCTTGTTCTGAGTTTGCGCTGGCTAGAAATAAGTTATATCCAGCACAAAACTGAATAAGTCACTCTCCATTATCTGTACTGTGAGCGACAACCTCGAATCGGCCGCCAAGATTGACTTCCTCAGAACTTAATCAGTCGACTTGATCACTCATATCGGCTCCATAATCACGATATTTGTACTGTACGTTGATCAGAGAAAACGATAAACCACCGTAGAAGCTGTCTTTCTCAGGCTCAGAGCCGCCGTCCGTCGTGACATGTGCTGACACAACAAACAAACACTGTTTATTGCGCCGAAATGCACTTATCTTGATTGAGTCGGTCAACCTAATCGAATATTAACTGGAACTCAGTCCAATAAAGCGCAACTAGCCCCGAGGCTTGGCATAACTGCCACACCGCAGATTCTCAGCCAGTGCATCAGAATCACCAGACACCCGAAAAGTGCAAGAAATGTGCGATCGGACCAAACGGTTCAAGGGGTTTAACCAAACTGGGGTTTTGTATGCGTGCTTCGGGGACAGTACATTGTTCGAAAGAGAGGACAAGAACTACCTGACGCACTTTGGAAGACGCAATGGAGAGATTCCTTGGACATAATAAAGGTTTAGACGTAATACACTACTCATAAGGTTTCTGAAAACTCTTCGACAGCTCACGGCCGGTTTCGCTCTTCTTGGGGTTCAGCAGCTGGGCGCAGTCCCCGAGTTTCCGTCAACCTTGTATTCTACTTGAACTCAAATTGCACGAAATTAGCGAAATACAATCATTTGCAAACCAATTTGTTTTTGCGAAAGACTCACCTGGGACCCAGTGAATCTGTCGTTTATGATTTTTAAGCAACCGAATGTGCTGCCGCCTCGTGTTTCAGTTGGTGCGATATTCTAGATATCGCATTACACGCATAGACGTAACACACTACTCATGAGGTTGCTGAAAGCCCACGACCGGTTGAAAACATCGTAAACAAGATATTAAGCTGGGTTCCGCATGAATCTCCCGTAAAACCAAACTGGCTTGCAAATGAGTGTATTTCGAGAATAAAGGTTTTTAATATATTTTATTGGACAGAAGCTTAGATACGAAGCGATTGTTTGGTGATTGACAGCAAATGAATCAGAAGTGCATGGGTGAGGAAGCTGTGAGGATTCAGTTAATGAAGATCGTACGGGGGATTCCACTTGCAGGTTTCTCAGGCCAGAGAAGGTTTGATTGGGGTGTCACACCTTGAGCCTCTAACTCAAAGGCCGGACCCAGAACGAAGTGGGGGCACGTGAAGTAGGGGGCCATTCCCCGAGTCGCTGACCCAAAAGTATGAACCTCGAGGCAGCGGCTTTTGGGGTTTTCTTGAGGGACCTTTCCCGGAGACTACAACTAAATATTCTGACCCGCTCGGATGGAGGAGGCTTGCCTGGCCTGAGGACGTGAGGAGTATGGCATAACCGTTAGAATCTTAATGCGGCTGCGCACAGCAGGTGCCATTTGAGACATTTGGTTGTAGAAGTATTTTGACCGTACTGAAGGATGCGCCAGAGATTACAATAAACCGCTGAGCAATCGAAGTGCGCAGACATAGGGTCGACATTTCTTAACTCGTCCTTTTTGAGAGGAAGGCGGCATCGTTGCTTCCACAAATATCGACATACTGCCTGCATGAAGGAAACGCCTTACTGCCTTCACACGCCTACCGCAGAGGACAGTTCGAATTTACCACCAGACTGCCTCACAACACCATTTCTCGCAGTAGGGGGGACTCACTGTTCTCCGTCGGTTTGCTTCCCATTGCCCTTCCTGAAACTTTAGGAAGTGAGTTTCAGCCCGCATAGCTCGCAGGATCATGGCAGCACAGCTCGACGAATACAAGGTGACAGCTTCGGGTTCGGAAACAGCAGAACACTGCTTGCCAGCTTTTCAGTCATTACCAAACTGGATGCTACCGCCATGCGACGGTTTCTGCACCATCATATTCCAATGAGCTACACTGGGGTGTCTACGTGCCACAGTCACTAAGCCTTTCAAACCAGGTTCTTCAATGAGCAGCGATCTGACTAACACAGTCCTGGTTCTCCAGGTTGCAGATTGAAACATGAGTGGCGACTCGCTCCTTAAAAATATAGGCTGCTCTGACAACTTACGCTAACTACCTCAGATTTAAAGTTAAGCCTTTGAGTCACAAGGTTTGGTCGAGGACTCCAATCGTCCCCCTATTTAGGTGTGGGTGCGCTGGGAATATCCTAGCCCATGTACAACCACGAATGGCTGTGGTAAGAGCGCGAATTTACTGACCGGAAGGTCCGTGGTTCGAACCCGACCTCTACCTCTCGACTTCCCCTGTCTAGGCTTGGGCAACCTGGCAGTAGCCCAACCCTCCTTCTGGTGGCACGGCAGTTAGGCACCGAAATGGCGCTACAGCTGAACGATAATAATCATCATCAACCAATTGCACACTTACAACTAATCTCACATCACATCGGATGTCGCGTGCTGCTATCAGCCGGGCCACCTTACTTACTGCAAACGGCAGGGCGGGTAAGTGAAAGCAAGATTCTGCTGACACTTCCGTCTTCTTTTACGTCTTCTTTCCTCTCCTCACCTCGCTACCAAGGCCAACTCTGAAGGCCCATTCTTAAGGGTTGACAGATCCGTTCGTCTTCTCTTGCCACTAACCACCACATCCACGGTTGACTCGGTCGCCACGGCTGCACACTTCAAAAGCACCCTTCAAACCCCGACTATAAACCCATCTGGCAGCATTCTGGTTGCGCACCTTTGGTGATCCAAGAGCCGCTGCCATTAGTTCTTCTGGGTTGCTATTGTTCACGGCTACCGACCTGAAGGAACTCAATCTCAATGGTTACCCGTTGATAGTAGCCGTTGTGTGGTTCGTTGGGCAAAGTCTGTGAAAGTACCCCATAAACGTGTCGGTAGTCGCTACGCGTTCGTAGTGTTTGCTTACGCCCCTAGAGACTGCAGCTCTGATACACCCAAAGACAGCTTTTGACACGCTTTGGGTGTCTCGTTGTGGCGGGCTAAGGGCTCAGATATTGTGTTCCCCGGGCATGAGAGCAAGTATGAGCATGAGAGTAAGTAAACTGGACCCGGCTGAGGCTCAATTGGACTGAAATCGGACTGAAATCAAAATGCACGGGCAACAGCAAACGCCTGTCGCTTTGTGAGGTACTAGCTTCCGCAACAGAAGCCACTTGGTCATACGGTGTGCCACGCGTGCGAGCTAACCACTAACACACCACATTGCCACTACGTATATATAGTGCGGATCACTGTTGCTCGTTATGGAACACCTATGCGCATTCGGATCACACGCTTGTTCGCTTCAGCCAACCATTGTGCTTTTAGGGGTGTGCAAGGTGCATACACTTCGTCTTGCCATTGAGAAGCTCTCGGACCCTGATGTGAAGCAAACCCATCAAAACTATCTACCGAAGTCTCTTTCGGACAAGACGCTTTCTAATAATCACTCTTACCGGAAGGTAATTCCCGCAAGATGCTAGACATTCTACTTGTGGAATGGTGCAACCAAACAGATCCAAGCAGTGGATCTCCACCAACACTAACATGACTCGAAGCTGAGACATGTATTCCTCCTAGTCGAGAGTCCAATCCAAATTGACGAAGCACCAGACTTCAGGTGGAAAAGAACATGTGCGCGGACCGAGAAGCTTGATGGATCCAGAAAGCTGGTGAGATGGAGGGGAGAAACTCAGGGAATGAGCGAGCACTGTTCCAGCTGATACGTGCAACAGGCCAAAACAGGCCTCCGATGAGTGAAAGAAAAGCGGCTCACTTAGTTCCGAAAAAAGAAGAGCACCTGAATCGCTGGGTTGAACGCTTCCAAGACCAACTCGACCGGCAACCTGCGGTTGCTTGGCCAGACTCCAAACCTTAAATGCATCCCAGGACAGTGGAAGCGGAACCACCAACAGCTTTAGAAATAGGCTTCACTGAGCTGCTGACCCAACAACACAGTTCGAAGGTGGATGTGAAACCCTCAGTTGGTGCTTGTTCACTATCTGGGAGAAAAAGACCATCCTAACTAACTGGATTGGGTCGATAGTAGTGCACATTTTCAAAAAGAGTGATCGCATCTAGTGTGGTAATCACAGAGGAATTACCATGACCCCCGTTGCAACCAGGCTCTTTGAGTTGTTTCTTTCATGTTCCCTCACAAAGGCGCGTGAAGACGGGATCCGAGAGCAGCAATCAGGATTCCGAATGAGAAGGGGCTGCATGGACCACATGTTCACACTCCAACGAGGGTGCTCCTTGACTTTAAAATGGCGTCTGATTTTTTCCACCGGTGTACTTTTCAACATGCTGGCACAGCGAAGCATACCCCAAAAGTTCGTAAACATATGGACTGTCTATACTCACACACTCGCGAGTGCACGAGTGCATCGCGAGCTCTTCAAAATCTTTCTACAAGCAATGGTGTCCGACAAGGATGTTCACTCTTTTTTGTTAGATTTCGTCGCTGATGAGGTAATTAGGCGAACAAAGGAATGTCTCCAAAACCCTGGTGTTCATCTTTCTCTTAGTGAGAGATGGCTCAGGTGTTTAGAACGCGAATTTACTGACCGGAAGGTCCGTGGTTCGAACTCCACCTCTGCCACTTGACTTCCCCTGTCTAGGCTTGGGCAACCTGGTAGTATCCCAGCCCTCGTGCTTCCCTCGGGTGGCATGGCAGCAAGGCACCGAAAGGGTGTTACAGCTGAAAAGTTACAGTTAGAGTGAGAATCCTGTCGGCTTTTGGAAATGCGAACGACATTGTTCCCATTTTTTAAACAGGAAGCGCAGGTGTTACTAGAAAAGCTTACCAAGGCCATGCAGACCTCCGGCATGTGCTCCGCGCCATTAAACTGCCAAGCTATGCTGCACGACGTAGTCTTTGCACATGCATCATCTCTAAATGTAGTGTAGAGAAGAAAAGGTGGCTGGGCCAGGGGCTAAGCATGCCGAGCCATCGCCTGCCAGGAATAACGTTGTTTTCGGTGCTCAACTTGGGATGGCTAAAACCTAGAGGTGTGGGCATCTCGGATCCCGGTGATAGGCTAGCCCTAGTTCCCTCCTTGCTCCAGTTTCCTTCTTATTTCTATAAAAAAGCGTTATTCAAGTAAAATAACAAGGTTGTAAGTACTGATCAACTAGTATTCTCATCTGGTGTTGCTATCGACGATGGTGCAGGTTTTGAGGTGTTTTTTCGAGGCAGTAACACCATCCTCAACATGATGTGGGGACCAAGGCTTTCCGACATTTCCCCTGCGAAACAGACATCCATTTGCCGACAGAGCGCCATGTCAACGAAATTTATGAAGATACTACAAACAAAGAGGCCGAGGAGGAACATCTACAAAGTATACGGTGGTCCGCATCAAAAGTGAAACCGCTGATCACCAGATCGGAAGCCAGCAAGTCACCTAACCTAGACAAACTTCAGCCGTTTGTGTTCAAAGATCCCGCGTCTACCTTGGCACCAGCATTGGTCTGCGTTTACAACCTGTAGACAGCATAGGAACCATGGTGACGCCTAGCAGCAGCTGCGGATTCAGAAAAGCATCCGGTCATATGAGTCAAGCTGTACCACTGCAAGAGCTTAAAAAAGCTAGGATGAGGGGAGATTTCAGATGCATTGAAGCATCGGTCGACCGAAAACAGCGAAAGGTTGGAATCGAGGCCACTCATTCGCCCATAGAGCGAGCTACATATGGAGTTCCGCAAGGGGCTAGACTCGGTCCACTGATTTTCGCGGTCCACATTATGTGCTCGCCATCTCACGTCACTATGCCTGCTGTTTGATGTGAAACCTATGGAAGCTGGTGGAAAGCCTCACCACGGACCGGAACTACAAGCCGATATCAAAAATATCAAACGTGTCAAATGATTAGGAAAATCTGGCGTTATGGTGAACGAATGGGACAGACACAGGCAGAAAAGGTGAACCGATGCCATCTTGGAATGCTTACACATAGAAACATAAAAACCCGCGCACACGGCACTGGTATGCGCTTAAAGGCCAAAGATTCCCAAGTTCCCTGTAGGACGTTTCATACATGGAGCTGAATGATGAACGCCACATTTAATCGACCAGTAACCGAGTATGGGCAGTCGACGCATTGCCCAAGCATCAAATAAGAATAAACTAAGGAATAGATACAGCGGATAAGAATGGTAAAGGAGGACGAGGCAATCATACGAAAGTGTTAATCCTGGATCGTTTCATGCTCAAACGCAAACACCGCAAATCACAGAGCTTCCGCACTGGTTTCCTTCTAGTACTTCGTATGCGCAGTGGATCATGAGTACAATACCGAAATGCAGCTACCAGGAGAACAACTTCGACTTTCCGTACGTACGACCTCGAAATGAGGCATACTTTTAATGCAGGTAATCCAGGCAAACAATGCTGAGCAATTCAAACGCCCGGGAGATCAGCAAATTTAAGCAGCTACCGCTGGGGGGTATCGATGCCATGGATTCGGAAAACAATCCAGATAGCCAAGAATCAAACACGGGACGACCCCCACTGGTCTTTATACAAGAATAATGGAAGATGAAGTTTTAATCCACCATGTAACTGGTGCACCAAGTACCTCTGATCTCCCGGGTGCTTAGTGTCAACGTTCATATTTTACTTTCCGAGGTTCTCCCCAGTTGCCTGACACACGTAGATTCTCAGTCATCGCAGCATAACACAATAGTCACTCACGTTTGAAACCAAAGCCAAGCAAGTCAACGAGGGTTGCACCGATATTTCATCACATCATTCAAGAGCATTTCTTTCACAATGAACATCTAACCCACTGGCCAGCTGGCTCAATCCGTAATCAGAGAGTAAAGAAAACGATGAGTTAGATGGCTACAGTCAGTGCCTAATAACTCAGACAATTCTAAGATGTCATCAACACTACTTCTAACATTTTTTCGCAGTCCACACTATGTGCCTGCGTGTCAGTCGACGCTACGCAAGCACCCGGAGACATTAATTCTCCGAAGTTAGGGGGCTCACGACAATTTCTGTGGATGGAAAACAGAAAGAAACCCCATGAGCCGGATCCCAGTAAGGAAGAACGTACATCACCAATACTTACGTATAAATCAACCCAAACGGCAGGCACCGTAAGCTACATTGGTAATTGCCTTAACACCAACATCAGCACTGGACTCAACCGGTTGGATGCGGCTTGTGAAGACCTAGGCCTGTGAAGACCTGAACGCTGCGATTGGTTCAATAGGGCAGTTCGGTTTCCGGGTCATTGAAACGATTTCTCGGAAAGTACGAGGTTCTTGAGATTTCCACTTCATATTTAAGAATATCTATGTCTAATGCGTTTCCCCACATGGTTTACCTATGGCTATTTTGTTTAAGTAAGTGAATCTTGAAGGTCAACAAATGCTTCGAATGGGAACATTGCCTAATGAATAGGATATCGTGACTTGCAATGAAACGTAAATCCCTTACAACGGGTGAACGTTTCACGTAGTCCTGCAGCTGCAATACTTTTTTGGACTTGATACAGCCTACATTATACTCGCTGGCGCAAACCATGCAATAGTATCACTCCTGAAACTACATTTTTTATTGTACCCTCTAAACGGCTAGACGGGCACCGAGACCTGTCTTCTGGTACCTGGAAAATCGCTAATCCGAGTACTTTTGATGGTAGAAACATTCAATAAATTTGGGTTACTCGTACGATATCTGAAGGCCATAACGTTTGCAGATGATGACCTATGCCCTATGGCCTATGATACCTATGGCACGTTTTGGTGTGCACTGCTGCTGTCACACTGGAAGTATTCAGATTCTGTTTACTGGCAGCAAAATTCTCAAATGTAAATGGCGAAACGTAGCAAGCTTTCCGGAGTCGATCCCGGAGAGTTACAGATAGTTTGAGGCTGGAGAATTACGCCGTAAGTTGCCCGTTAAAACGCCAACAACTGGGGTGCACCTTGACTGGAGGAGAAGCCTGCAAATCTGAGGTGAAACTGCACAGTACATAGACTGGGAAGTAGCAAATGCACACGACCAATAAACACGTTAGGTATACCACGTCAACCTTCGCGGACAGCTGTACAGACCTAGCTAAGGCACGCGTCTAACACGCGCCCGTCCGTCTTGACTGAAAAAATTCGGTTAACTTACCGGTGCAAGATGAAACGTCTAATTTTATTGGGTGTTTTGATTATTACGTATGTCCTAGCAGAAAACGTACGGCCTTCTTGGTGCTAGTGTGCACTGAGCCGTCGACGTCCTGAACTAATAGTTTGTCGAAACATCCCTAAGATCATTTGAAAGCAATATTTATTGCATAACGCAAGCACTTCGGCGACGTCAGTCTTATAGAGTCTTTTCTAAATGCTGATTCACATCGCGTTGTTTCTTGTGGCTGATGCAAACCGAATAATAGGCCTCAAGGAATACGAGACTTACCTGAACTGCATGATTGCTCGATACTGGAAATGGTGGCTTTCGTATGCGTTACGTGAAATCCTCATTACCACATTGCTCAGAGTAACGCTCCGTGGAATTGACATTAGTACTGGGCTTTTAACGCACGGCTTTCAAGCTGAAACTCCTTGGAGCCGAAAATGCAGTCTCAACCGTACTTCTTAGACACAATACACTGGGCTTCTGCGCTCCAGTCCAAGACATTCTCACAGCATGTCTTCTTTGTGAACCGTTTTCCAAGAACCCTGTGCGCGTTCTCAACAGGCTGGGGGCCGGCAGGCAAAAAGTCGATCAATCATGTGCACACTTACCCTGAAGGTCGCCACCACACATAACCACAGTAACGTTTATTCCCAACTGGTGCGTGGCATAACGTGAGACATGAGCATAACGCTACGGTCCGAATAAAAGCGCAAATGGCGGAATTTGTGGGTGCAGAAGACTGTAAGGAAAAGAGACAGTGTCACAAACAGTAGGTATTATCCGATGTGGACGTCAGAATTTGAAGATGGTGGGCAAAAACGAGACGATGGGGGGGCAAAACATGAGGCACAAAATGCTTCTTGCCTGACGTATGACAAGAGAAGTGTAAACTGCGGAAAATCAGAAATCAGGACATCAGACCTGGTGGGGCACAGTGTTGGCGTCATCCAGCCGTTCAAATTGAACCGAAACCTAAAACAACCGCTGAGACCTCGTGACCTTGGACTGTTGGACTCATGGCCAGGGCCACAAAAAGTGTGAGTGGGAATGATGAAGTGGATGGATTAGCAATGCGGATAGGTGGTAGCAGGAGTCTCAGAATCATGGTGTACAGTGAGAATGTAGAGACTCGCTGGTGTCGCTGCCACAGTGGAGTCAGGTTTAAACGTTCCTTGAAAGAGTGAGTGTGTGACAACAAACAAGCCGGAACGCGATCAGTGCAGAAAAATATTGAATTTGAGGAGAGCACAGACTGAAAGTCCACCGAAAATTCCCAATCCAACGGAAGTTTCAGGAAATTTGGATGAAAGCGTCTCGCTGACGGCTGTTGACGGGTAAAGATTTTGTTCGTATTTTCTTTAATTGAATGAGTAAGCGAGAGGTTAGGGTCAGTAATAGAAAAGGACTGTTTGCGAGTGCGCTATCAACTAGGTATGGTAGTGGCGTGCCATCATTGGCTTGATATACTTCGGTTTTTGGACAGTACCGTAACGGACATCCTTGGGCTAGAATGCGCAAGCCTTTGAGCGGCGGGTGTTTTGCATGTCGGCCAAGGAACTCCGCAGAAGTAAAACGGAGCCGATATAAGCTCGCAGGTATTTATGTGGTCCGGTTGTGGATTGGATAACCGAAAAACGGGGCGTCTAAACTAGGTATTGCCAAGAGTTGAAGCCAAGGTCAGCCACGGCCAGCAACGGTTATTCAGTTTTAGTTCTAGCCAACTGGCCTCATCATTGTACTGTTCGTACATCATGCCCCACTTTATGTTTTTTTCTATAATGTATGATTACTTACCACGTGGTAAGTCTGTCTCTTTGATCTTAATCCCCAACTGTTGCGTTGTAATGGTTTATCATGCTTAAGCTGTGGGACGCAAGGTTCTTGAACCTGCCTGTAGAAGTTCGAAGGGTGGCACAGGAAGCTGTGGAGCATTGTAATTATCCCGGAGGCAGATTTGCTCTGACTGCCCAAGCGACAAAGTGGTTTAGCAATACTCTTTATGTTTTCAGCGTGTGGCAATAAGCTTGCCAGCGAGAGGACTCGTATAGAAATTGTCCAATAGTGTTCTAAACTGGGTTCCAGACGAAACGGGACAACCGTCTGAAGGAGGTTATTCCACGCTGCAACTACCCGAAATGAGAAAAAGGTTTGCCTAGTGAAAGTGAGCACTTTCAGCCTGAAGATCTTCTTACCATGTCCGTGTTTGTTGGGTCAAAGGTGCAAAACCTGTTGGCCAAGCCTTGTTCCAAAAACAGGGCGTACGTAAGAATTAGGTTCCCCCGGATACGATATTACTCCAGGGGAAATAGGTCACGCACCGCGAGACACGTTCTTTTGTGGTCCTAATACCGTTACCCACAAACTGCCTCTTTTGTGGCAGCCAAAGCTAAGCCGAGTTGTGCAAAAATCACCTTTTTTAGTATTTCCTGATTTTTTCTTTACCAGAATAAAACCACCTTTTCGGCTCCTCCTTTTGACTTTCTGGGGAGGACATAAAAGTTTAGAAAACCACTCGTTTCTCAGTAATTTTCACTCTATAAAATTTAATTGCAGTATCACTTACATTTTCTCATAGTTTAACCCGCTGCAGTTGTGCGATATGATTTTTTAACGTAATCTATCCTCGTGCTGTCTTCTGGTCCTTTCCCAACATGCACGACAAGAGGGTTCGCTGAGTCTTCTCCAAATGACATATGGACGCATTTTTCGTCACTCAGAGGAAGGTGTCAGTCCAACGATTACTGTTTTGCAGCGTCTACATCCATTTGGAGGGCACTGGCATTGGAACTCCACGACTTCAAATCGTCTGCAAAAAGTAGACATAGACTTGCAAGAACATCTGGAAGGTCATTGACGTATAGCAGAAACAGCAAAGGTCCCAAAACGGAGCCCTGAGGAACCCCAGTGGAGACGGGTGCCGCAGAAGAGTAGGTCGAGCCTACTTTCACTCGGAATGATCTGTCTGATAGGAATGCCTTGATCTAGTGTGGGATTTTCCCCTGAATCCCGTAAGACTCGACTTTGTGGAGCAGCGGGACGTGTGGGACTTGATCCAATGCTTTTGAGAAGTCGAAGAATATGGCATCCGGTATGAGTCCCTCGTCCTTAGCTTGTGTTAAGCTGCCCACCGATACGAGCATGTTCGTCACGCAGGAACGGTTT
Source organism: Clonorchis sinensis (assembly GCA_003604175.2). NCBI lineage: Eukaryota > Metazoa > Platyhelminthes > Trematoda > Opisthorchiida > Opisthorchiidae > Clonorchis > Clonorchis sinensis. The sequence goes on from CM030370.1 coordinate 24,416,318, forward strand.
CGGAAAAATCCGTGTTGAACTGGAGATGTCAAATTGTTGGAAGTAAGGTGATTTAGAATGGCCCGCTTCAGAATGCGTTCCATCACCTTGAATGGCACGCTAGTGAGGCTTATAGGCCTGTAGCTGCCAGGCGATAGTCGGTCACCAGTTTTGTAGATTGGCGTGACAATCGCTTCTTTCCAAACAGAGGGAACGTGGCCTTCGTCAAGCGACTGACGAAACAGCAGATGGAAATGAGTTGCCAGTGTGTACGACGTTCCCTTCAGAATCCTTGGGTGCATTTCGTCGGGGCCCAACGCGCAGAATGGGTTGATCTTGTGCAGGAGTTGACGAATGTCCTCCACCGTGAAGACCAAGTCGGTTAGAGGTCATTCGTAGATACGCATTGACAACGTTGAATGCGAGGAGGACGCTGGGACTGAATATAGAACTGTGTATTGTTCCCTGTTGAACTCAGGTACCGATATTGGGTCATTCGTGGGTTCTCCGCTCCCGTCCCTCAAGGAGAACACGGACGGCTTGTTTTTGAGGCGGTCTCGTGTATTTGAACGGCACATTCCTGTTTTTCTGGGCAAAGTCCAGAATGGTGGCTTGTTTTCGTGTGTTCCATTGACGGATTTCCGAATTATAGCGGTGCCGCATTTTACGAAACGCCAGCTCGTCTTCGGTGTCCCCTGGAGTCAACTTTTTGAAAAATAGTTGAGACCTTTCCAGAAGACGCCGGATCCTTTTGGGTAGCTTGCGGCTCATCCAGCTGCGTGCTGTTATTTTGGGACGAATATCGCGTCAGCCTCGTGAACGTTCTAGACAATAATGCTACATAAGTCTTCCACCGAGACTGGCCTCAAATGGTGTGCTCACTACAAGTTGGAAAATAAACCTATTGCTAATAATATCATTCCCAAATGGACCACTCAGCTTGCAGAAACACTGTGTATGGCGTGATTTAGTGACTGGGTGGTGCGCTCACATTTTTAGGTAACCGTTGTCTTTTTACAGAGGGTTGCTGGCCAAATTTTTAAGGCGGACCACCAAGGATTACGCGCGATCGAGCGAGCTGCGAGTCAAGAGTGGAATCTAAATTTCTATGCGAAGCAGTGCTTCCAGGTCTTGGAAGAACATGTGTGCCAATACCATGATAGACGGAATACCTACTCTACGGCATTGCTTAGTCCGACCATACGATGAAATGTTTCGCGTTTGCGGAGGGCGTCTGTGACCAAAATACACGGATGTTGTATAAGGCATCCGTGCCTCCTGATTCCTTTTCTGTTATGGAAATAGCCAAACGTGTCACCGCATTGGAACTCCAAGCTCATCGCACGCATTTATTCCCCCAAATTGTCTATGACGACGGCCTTCACTCGATAATTTTCGCCGATCGTTTCCCTGAACAAACTGAACAGTTTAGGCATAGTTGCACACCGTTCTCTTTCAACAAACCCGGAAACCGGAAGCCCATACCAGTGCCACGTATACAGACGTATCTACAGGCCAAAACGCAGTATGTTAAAAAGACACCCAGAACGGTTGGTCGCGTGTGTCCCATCATCGTTTTTCACATCTGTGAAGCGTGAGAATAACGCCATTGAGCGAAGCATATTTTGTTGTGTTAACCCCTCGTCCGGAATAGCGAAGACTAGCCAGGACGGAAGGCATACCATTTACCACAACGGTGCCAAAATATCCGTCATTTAGACGAGAGAGATGGTGGACACTTCCGGCAGTGGATGTATATGGCCTGAATGCTAAGACACTTGCCGAATTTATCGTCTACAACCTGCTGCACTTCACATCAGGACGTGCAAGGCCCTGCGGGAGCCCAACTTTTCTTCATTTAGTTGTCTAGTTACCGGAAGTTGATCGTACAAAAACTGTTTGGTGCTGTTTAATGCCTGGTTACTGCTGCCAAACGTCCATAATCTCCCAGCCATTATGGCCATTCTATTATCATGTCTGATCTGTGTGACTGAATCACGGCTCTAAGTTGAAACTCACTATACGACTGTTTCACTCCCTGGTTAAAATATCCACCGCTCAGACAGGAGAAATTCAAGTGGGGGGAGCTGTGCTTTCTATTACAAGTGGGAACCTCGTACAACTACCATTGAAGAGTTCAGCCTAAAAGGGATTCTAGAGGTCATCTGGATCTCCGCAGAACATACTAAACAACGTGTACTAGTGCGTTGTATCGATCGACCACCGACCGCTCGCTCTCGCCACTATTGCTGACTTGTCCCATAATATCTCCACTGTACATGCCCTTCTTCGTTCGTCTAAATTTGTACAGGGTGACTCCAACCTGCCGGATATTTCCTGATCTCCCAATTTGGGCCCTACTCGTTACGCCTCGCTCCTTGCCTAACTCAGTGCAGAGGGCTGGTCCCAGATCGTACGAAGCCCCACTCGTGGCCTACATACTTTAGACCCAATATTCTCAAACGAGAGTAATCTGACTACGGCCGCAGTTGGTCCGGGCTTCCCAGGAAGCGAGCATTGCTGTTTGAATTGTCATGGTTTGTGTGAAGAGGCGAATTTGTTTACGGTTTTTCGGTGGCATATAAGGAGGCCAGAGGGGATGCGCTTGAGGTTGGATGATTGTCATACATGATCAGTTTACATGTCTTGTGATGTTTCACTCAACGAACATACCACGCATTTGGGAAATCTATCAGACCTAGTGACTGCTCACAACCTTGCTTCTCCTATTAAAAGTTTTCACCCTTGTATCTCTCTTGGTAAGTTAGTAAAAATCTGGGTAACTGATATACATCGAGCTGGCAGAGAATATCGGAAATCTCGGGATATCTCATGAATACCCCTCATCAGCAGGCTCTCAACCGACCAAGAGTCCTTACGAGTATCCCTCGAATGCCGTAAAAAGAGTACGTTCTCGCTCTAAATTACTGAGCCGCCTGCTTTGTGGGCGTTGTACCGCAAGCTCTCAATCAGTTACATATCTGCGTTCCACCGGTGGTAGTTCCATCACCGATCCTGCCGATATATCAAACCACCTGGACCCTTATTTTGCCAGTCGCCACTTGCTTCTTCTTCCAAAACTCAAGCCCACAATCCCTGTTGCACATTTTGCATCTCCGCAACAGAGTAATCGCCCGTTTCTTGACAACGTGACCATCTCCTCAGCTGAGTATCAGCCTGCCTTCAAACCTCAAGGACTATGTCGCACCGGGGGGCAACGGCATGCCATCCCGTGCTCTGAGATATGGCGGTCAATATGTCGAACTCCTTGTCACTCACTCAACTATGGAATCATCACTCTAGTGGAAAAAATCTGCTGTTCTCATTTCAAGTCCGGATCTAGGAAAACTACGTCCAACCACAGAGGGATCCTTCATACCCCTCCTTTAATGCGGACCCTTGAACGTCTGGTCATAGGCCCAACAGCCAGATTCTACCTAACCTAGAAGGTGCCTAGAAGATCGACAGTACGGATTTTGGTCTTAGAAATTTGTCAACGGCTGCCAGCTATGCTTCAATGAGAGCGTCACAGGAGCCTATGATGTCAGGCACTCCATTCTGACAGTTGATTCCCCATGTGAATCAACGGTGCTCAGCGGTAAGTTTCCTGGTGTTCTGACCACTCACGAGTAACGTGACTTACGGCCGTTTATTATAACGCCGTTTTTGTTTATTCGCTGCTGTTTTTCTCCTGGTTCGGTCTTACTTGTGGTCTGTTTATTCTTCAGTAACTGACGTCATTATTTGTTGTCCGTCCGCCGTTGGTCGCAAGTTCGTCTCGGCTCTACCTATTCTCAAGCGTCTGCTCTAACGGACAAATGAACCGACCGAGAATCGAACTCAGAGCTCCTCGGAGGGCGGGCAGGCGACTGCCCACTACACCAAATTGGCGCCGGAAAGATCCTATTTTGGTATTACCAGTGTACTGCATCTGCCAGATGGCCTTTGGTGAGATTTGTTTTAAACAGCTTCAACCGGGCAGTCTGATTTGTCACGTGATACGAGCTACCGCGTCGCACCGCCGACCGAAAGACAGTCTCTTTACCTCCCAAACGTACTGATTGTTTCTGCGCCGTTATCACCCTGTACGGCCAACCCACAGTGACAGACTGCCCGTATGTGTATGTTTATAGATCGTTTAGTGCTTACTTGTTGTTGCTTCTAGAAACCCTTGCCGCTTCATTGACTATTTCCCGCTGCTGCTGATTGCGTCATTATTGCTCGTACGTTCGCTTAATTTACGATGCTTACTAACCCGTTGTCAGTAGAACCAGTTCCCGTCAGTTCTCAATACATCGTCTGCAGCCCTCGTCTGTCTGCTCCTATTGTCTACTGACTACGAACTGCGTATAATCTAACAGCCGCACTCGTCCTGTGAGATCCATAGCCGCCCGGAGCTTTCACCAAAATTCTATTTGGATATTCAAAAAGTTTTTGACCGGGTAACTCAAGTAGCCCTTCTGAAGAAGCGCAATTCTGTTGGCATCATTGAATCCTTATTTCAGTGGTTCAACTCTTACCTATCTGACAGCGTGTAGGTTAATAATTAGTGACCAGCAGCCATCCCCTACATCAGTCACCTGTGAAGTCATCCGAGGGGCGCGCCAGGCCCATCCTCTTCCCACTATATAGCAACGAGGTCTTCGGCGCCGTGTCCAATGTTAAACACTTTCTTTCTTTCCCTGTACTAAAACGCTTGGCTTTCGCGAGATCAAACAAGACCTAGACTCTCTGGCTCGCCGGCCAAGTGCCTATAGTCTAAACTTCTATTCTTCCAACTCACATGCAACTTCCTGCCGCTGCTCCGTCCCGGCTGATGCGTTCACAATTAATGGGAGCCCCGTCACCCACTCCACAGAGATCTAAGACTTTGGTCTCATACGTTCTTGTGCCATTAGCTATTCTCGCCGAGTCCAGTTTCAGGTCGCTCGAGCACGCAGGCTCTGCTTTCTAATATTACTCTCCCTTTTCATCTCCGAGGCACAAGAGTCGACATTTTCAAGCTATGCGTGCGACCAACCGTGGAATTCTGTCCTGCGTTCTCTTTCCTTTATGCTTAAAGTTGCAGACTAGCACCCGAGATCGTCCAACGCGTGTTCACCAAAAAGTTAATCCCATAATCCAGCCCTCTTCACAACCGCTCACGCTGCATACTGTTGTTCCTTCAGCCACTGTGGCTCAGACGGTTTAAACCAAATCTGACTACGCTGTCTGTTGTACCGAACTGCTTTTATAGCTGAGGCTAACCCGAGCGTAACATCATATACTCTCTATAAATTCCGTAAATCCGCTGGCTTATTAGTGTGCACTGCAGCGCGTAGAAACATACGCCACCATTTCCTCCTAGTTTACTACACGCGCATCTGGAGCAGTCGCCCTGATTGTCTTCGAAATATTGCATACCAACATACGTTTTAGCAGTTTGTAGATAACTTACTTGCGTGTGAAGCCGTAGCTGCTCCACACAATACCCAACTACCCCCTAGCATCCTTTATGAATCGAGTTCAGAGCACCTCTCAAGTTGACGAAGGAACAGTTAGTAAACAAAAAATAATTAAAGCAATAGTTTTGAAAAGCAAAACCACCCTCTTACTACACCTTGCTATCTCTTTGACTTGCTTGGAGCAACAGGTAGCTGCAGTGCTTGCTTGCTAAGGGTGTGCTCTACTGCTGGCCTAGCTTCTCCCCGAGGCAACTTATATTAGGTCCCCACTAACCGCCGTGCCTAATGAGTGATACTTCGTCATGCCTAGCTCTAACCAACATAAACAAAAAACTGATGGCTTCTGGTACCTGAGAACGCCTTATACGCCACAAAACCTTGTAAGCACACGCACACATAGCTTTGCGATACGCCTCTGCTTGGCCGGGTAGCTACCACTCCGTCATCGTTTCGCCATAGTTCACACACTTAGCAACTCCGCTCTGTTCCCATTGTCCCAATGGCAGCTGCGCCTCATTTGCCTCCTCCGCAACCCGACTTCTCTACTGGCTGTTTGGTGTTTACCTGTTCAAACTGGCTGAGCCGTTTTACTGTCCTGGCTTTTCCCCCACCGGGCAATATATATGCTAGCTAACGTTCCCTATTACTGCACAATCCACAATCGTCGCTGCTTCATAGAGTGCCTCCTTGTCAACAGGATGTAGAAGGTGCGACGTGAGCTTCATATCATCCACACTGCACTTTGTAAGACACCATATATCAAACTGTTCTGAACTACTTTCTACGTCTTGCGCAGTCGAGTTAACACTCAATGGTCCCATTTCGGTAGGCATGAGGAACTGTTTCAATAACGACGTCAAAATGTAGTGATTGAGTTCAGCACTTGTGTTGGTGTAACCAAGCGAACCAGAAGTTCAGAATTCAACGGGGGGTAACAAGCAACACGGACGTATTCAGAGTACACATGTGTATAGCACTTGGAGCAATAAAACAAGAGAATAATGAATAAAGTAATAAACAAAACATTACTCATACCCATTGCAACAGAATACTTGCCAGCTGTGATAACCAGACCAAATTTAGTAGGAAATGTCCGGCAGTCGGAGCAGCCGAGTGCTTAATTCATTTGCAGCTCGATATGGCTTCCAATGCCACTGTCGTTTTTCGTTGCATTTGGAGCAGCGCCCGCGCATCATAATACACACCAGTGACTAATAAGGCTTTTTTCACTTCGTAAACACTATCTTGAGGGGGATATACCACTCCATCTTGACCTTGGGCTCATCCACCAAACTGCTCGCGGGCTTAACCATCCGCGCACAGGCTGAACTTTTTGCCTACAACTCTCTCCTTCGGGTTGCTCTAGCAAGTTTAAAATTTAAGCCATCATACACTGCAAAGGTCTGAGAGCTTCATGTGCTTGATGCGTAGTCGTCCAGGCGTTTCGGTCTTACACGAGGAATGGGAAACAGCTTTCAACAACGGCCTTATGGTTTGTTTGAAAACACTCGCGGTAGTTCATCTAATTTTGGATGTTAGGCAGGTTCCCAGACCAAGAATGCCAGCAACACAACTGGCTTCGTGAAAAATCTATGTTGAAACCGAACGCTTGGAGGATATCAAAGTCTTGGAACCATTAAGCTGTGGGCTGCGCTAATAGTAGTTGTCAAAAGCAGAACGGTGTCCCAAGGATCCATCCTGATTTGTCTGCACAACTGAATAACGATCTGGAGAATTACTAGTGTGCAATGCTGTTACCTTATAATATACCTGTAAAGAGGATCGGTTGTGTGGATCTTTTGGATGACTGCTTGCGAACGGAATTCAAGGAGAATCCGCACGCAACGTGGTCTGATAAAACTCTCAGCAGCACGTATATATTTGCTGCATACCGTTACATAGTTTTGGAGGTTACTAAGGGGATAATAACTGGCCGCCGACTTAGCTTGCCATATATCGAGGCACTGAGAAGAACTGCCTTACCTACTGGCTATGACTTGTGCGTTAATTGGATCTTCGCCGCTGGATAATGCAAATTTGCTGACTCTAAAAGCTTGGGGGGTTTGCATCCACTTATATCATGATTGTAAAACCGGATGTACTCCTTCAACCTTCGACGCCAAATGGTATCAACTAACACTTGCTTCTGTCTCCAGCATTGGGAATATCTGTCGCGTATCTGATAAATCGAGATGTCCGCGTAATCATAACAACTGACTCAACGTCGGCACCTCTAATTTGTTTGAGTCAGTTTAGACAGCTTGCACTGAACGGTTTTTTAGAATACGCCCCACGTCAGTGGTGAAAGTGGACAGAGCTTCGTCAAACAACATGTACTCTCGGGTGACCACACTCAGCATTCGACGGAGAGATAATGATGATAATAGCAATTTTATTTCTTGACTTGCTGGGAATTTGCCAAATGGGCCTGAACGCTGAAGACAACAACATAAATAGGAGGAAGGTACGACGAACAAGACATGCTTAGCAGGTGAAAAGCCATCGGAGATGATGAAATAAAAAACTAGAACAATGGGGCAAGAGTTACACCGCGATTCGGATCCCGGCCGCGGCATCTTTTTTATATAAACCTGTAGAAGACCGTGTGCATTGTGAGTCTTCCCAGTTAACGTTTGCATTAAACTTCTGGACTTTCTGCCGTCTGAATCAAAACCCATATTCACAGTTGCCTGCAATCGACCTTTCGTCGGCAGAGGACTCATGCCTAACAGCACCGTATTCTAAGTAGCTAAACTCCGTTTCTGATCTCATACTTTCTCATTTCTATGGCAATCTTTACCTCCAGTATATCATTTTCTGGCTGAACTTTCACAATGTGTCGAGTGAACTTTACATTGCAGCCAGACTAGGCCTAGGGGACGCGTTTGGAGTTAAAAAACAGGCTGTGGGACTGAATGGTAACAATCGACACAGATATCGGAAGTATTGTTCACTAAGTTATCAAGTTCAGGGTTAAAGAAACTATGAAGTAACTTGCTACTCGGACATTTGGATTCCAGAGTTCCCAAAGTTCAATTTAGGTAACCGTCAGAGATGCATAGGATAATAGGTCTGAGTGCTATAGGCTGTTTCCAACAATCAGTCGGGCCAGTGTGGGTTACGCGCAAGATCCCAGAAGTCAACTCTTACAGATGGAGGTTTATCAGTGAATACGGTGCTGTGAATACGATAATAAAAAACTAAGCTTTACAAACCTCAGATCGCGGAACTACACCGGCTTCTACACACCGTTTCAGGAACTGCTAATTCCAAACGGGGTTCCAAAGTTTACAGTGACTCAAGGCAAGGTGGTTTTAAACTAACGGAACCCACATGTTGGTTTAATCAGGACGTACGGTGACAGTGTCAGGGAGCAGTTTACATTCGGGCCGAAACAAGAAGGGCGGTAAGGGCAAAACGTCCGAAAAAACAAAACCGGTAATGACGTTTTGCGCAATGAGAATAGAAACAAGAATCACCGGTTGGGATTAGTCACTTATTGCAAGTCTGCTTTCGATGGGTTAAAGGGGTCATTAATTTCCAAAATTCTGCTAACTCACTGCAATCCACGACTCGTTAGCATCCTCACCAACGATGCATTCAGACGTAGAGTCATAACTCACGAATCATCTGCCGAAAGCTGAAGGTGACTGCCTATGCCAATAGATCACTGGCTCCTGCGGAACAATTAGGGAAAATAGGAAACATTGGTAATCTTTTAATGTTCGCTTTACGGCCGACACATCGGCTAACTCCCCACCCTAGCAGAAATGTTTTACGCAAACACCCTCGTGACAGCCCTTTACCTGCGGGCCGACTTGTGCTCAGTGCGAAATACGAGGCACATCTTTACCATCAATGCTGATATGCTGCATCGCTAGTTGAGTGAACTTGATGACCAATTAGAAGAAGCATACTTTTACATGTTTTTTTACGCCTGCTGTATTGTATTTCAGTTAAATGCGCAAGTTAGTCAGTTCTCGAGTGCAGAGGTTACTTAGCACAAAACACACCCTTATCCAGCCTCATCTCAAAAATTACTGTCATCACCCTGCCATTTATTTTCCACTAATGGACTCAATGCTATCTGATACGTCCTCACGCCCACCGGGCTCCACTGACCTAATCCCATTCCACCTTGTGCAAAGGGTCCGATGTACGGCAGTAGGTGCTCCGAATGCAATTTGGATCCGCCCCGACCACTAGCTGAAATGAAATTATCTGTTGTTCTGAACCGGCTCCTATCCACTTGTGCGGATCTTGTTGGCTGGTCCAAAATCATGCTACCCACAGAATCACATATCCCAGGCTCGCCTGCCTCAACCACGACGTCCGTTACGCGGCTGTCCAGCTTCCGAAGAACGCTGGCACGACACCACCATACCCAACCTGATGGTACACCAACAACTATTTTTTCCTTACCCTGGACTACCACACAGGCCTTCTAAAAACCCTGCAATAAAATGCGAACAGACCGCTCACACTGCCCTAACCACATCTAGGACCAGTTCATTCTAAGTTGGTCAAACTCTCCCTCGAGTCTAACCCCCTCGGTGCGCTTTCAGTTTGTCGTTTACACAAAGTGAATGATTTTTTACAGTATGCGTTCCGTTCAGTACTCTAGCACGAAGTCACTCTCACAAGAAACCTTTACACCACTCCGCTCCAACAGTGAGCCTATACAGCGTCACCATACACCGCGATTGTGCGATTTAAGCTGCCATTCATCCGTATTGCGAATTTCTAAATCTCTTCATCCTCCCTCACACTTTTCGTGGCCCTGCCAATAAATTCGACAGCCCAGGGTAAGGCGGCCTCAGCAATGATTTTCCGTTTCAGTTCAAACTGGCTCGTCGGCTCACCAAAATACTGCTGCCCCCGCCGATTTGTTGCTCTGGTTTACGATTTTCCACAACCTGCGGCTTCTTATCACTTTCTAAGCAGAACCCGTTTTTTTCGCCCGCCACTTGGTTTTAGTGCAAGCCATCTTCCAATCGTAACGGTCTGCTCTCTGTTCAATTTGATATGTTCCCTAAGGGATAAAAACCTCAATATGTTTCTCAGTCTTTGGTGTCCGTTTTAGATCGTTTCAGTTAAGGCATGACACCATCCGGGTTGGATATTGCCCAACCTGTGTGCGGCTGCTCTGCTTCCGCTCATTACTGGGTACGGAAAACAAACGTGACTTGCGCCCTCTTTCCGAATGTACGAAATAAACGAACCTTGACAGTAGATACTGGTTTACGGCGAACGGCCCACTTGGGCTACAAAACAACTCAAGTGAGCGCGAAACCAAAATTTCAAGGTCAGGTGCTGTAGAAATTTTTTTTAGGATTCTAGCCCATCCATAGGTCTTGAACCATTTTTTTATACTGGATAACTATTTCTCACAGTGGCTCCCCAATTAGTTGCGATCGCAAAGTCCAACTAGGCCTCCCTTTTCCAGTAGGCGTAATCAGTTCTAGCCCCAGCTCGTAGAGTGCGTCTAGTCCTCATCTACATAATCGTTCCTGTCAGCGTGCCGCCACTGTCCCACGCTTCCACATTCCTATCTGAACTACCACATCACATTGGTATCTAAGATTGACTGTGACCCTCGTAGTACGATCCATAGTTTTCCTACCACCTTAGAACACTCTCAACTGTATTCCACTAAATCAGTCATTCTTCAACTTGCTCCGAAGTATCCCATTATGACACCGCTCCCATCTTCCTCATCAAAGCGGTTGCTAGACCCCGAATCCCCATCAGCTATCCCTCAGTATGTTCAAAGAAGCGGCTTAGAGCCAGAAGGCCCAGCTCTCAACCCGCTCACCTTTCGAGGCCGGCAAACAGTATTCCAAGCAACTTCGGATTGTTCAGTTGTGCTAACTGACATATCTTTGCCTCCTCAACCTGGCAACACCCCTCTTTCACCGCTACCAGTAGGTACCGAGGTCCTGAATGACCTGGAAAAACTCAGAACACGTGTGCATCAGATGGAAAATGAAATTTCCGCCCTCCGAACCGTACAGTCGATTGCATGCCTTCTAAATCCTGACGCAACATGCGATCCAACAATCTTAGAAAAGCGTCAATTTTTATTGACACCATGGCTTCTGAGATTTGTCAACGGATCGAATGCCGGCATCAAGTCTTAATATTCAATGCACTGATCGAATTCCCCTTGAGCATACCAAAACCGCTATCCTGACTGCATGTGGCATGCAGGACACCATATGCACAGCTCGACGGCTCCGGAAGTCGAAACCGTCCATGTGCTGCCCAATTATAATGCGATTCCGGGATGAAAAGAATGCCGCGCGTCTGCTAACAGCTCAGACTCTTCTCTCCTCCACCAAAATTCCAAACCCTAAAAATTAAAGCTGCCCGTACTAGATTGCAAAGACAGCTTACCAAAAGTTACCTAAACCTGTTACCCCATCAACCGCCAGTACTTGCGCTGATGCGTGCCACAGCGTCACACAAACCTGCCTGTTGGATCCAGGCCCTGCACCCCAAGCTCATGACCATGAGCCCTCCACTTCTATTTCTGGGCACCCACAAATTTCATCTCTGACCTCCACCACGCCAACAAGATCGACCGCTGATTTAAGAGATACGGTAACTAATCAGCCCACACATGAGGCTGTAGTCGAGGATGACAGCACAGGTTCTTTATCCAGACCTCCTGACCTAATGACACTTCGTGTCTCCCCAACAAAGCGCTTCCTTGGACTCAAGCACCTGCTGTCCAAGCGTCGCACCGTAACCCCTTCTCCCGCACCCACTCCCCGAGCTCTTGCTCTTCGCCCTTCTACAAGCCTGGCTATACCCGTAGTTCTTCATAAGCGCATCTCTAGCCCCTCTAACCGTGCAACCCAGTTCCCTGACAGGATCCTTAAACCACAACGACCGTTACCTAATCCTAGCCCCTACCAAGTTCCGCCTTTCTGGCAACCCACGTACTATTTGCCTGGGATCCCTTTTCGGCAACCGCCTACTCCACCACAGCCTCCGCCCCTTCCGAAGCCTGGGATCCTTTTCGGCAACTGCCTACTCCACCACAGCCTCCGCCCTTCCGAAGCCACGTGCAGCTCCACCTTTACGACCTTTAACTTTATCTCGACTTCCTATTCCAAATCCCATTCCACCACAACCAACGCAGAGGATTCCTGTCCACCCCCAACGGAGCCCAGTCCTCTCAGAGTTTGACTGCACCACTAACTTCCTCGTTGCTCCCTGTCCCCTCCCCTCATCTTGCATCTCTTACCATAAGCCTCTTATTTCATCTCCTCCAATCAGCCCAGTTTGGCTACCCGTACCCTCCGCCCCCTACGATTCGATGCTGAAGGCACTACAAGACAGATCCAACCGCCCTCTTAGTGCCTCTGCCTTACCCTCTCATTCCCTGTTTCTTAAACACTTCGCCTGCCCATCCATCCCGCGTGACCTAAATCCCGCTGTTTCTGTTCAGCTGCCACACACGGTACCATCTTCTGATTACGTTGATTACGTTATTACAAACGATTGCCCGACCCAGCCTGTTACTCTTTGTCCATGGAGCTCCGCTGCCTGCACTGCCACCCAAACGCTGTCCGTACCCATCACGGTACGTCCCAGCATCTTATTCTCACGCATCCTTACCTGGTCCTGCCTCGCCTACCAATTTGATAACTCCTGATTCCCTGTCTCCACTCCATTCCATACTGACCTCCCTGGGCTTACCAAATTCTTGCTAGCCACACTACCCACCTCCCTGATCCCGCTAGCAATATTTCCGTCGTTCTAATCAACACCCGCTCTCTATTACCTAAATTGCACTACATCCAAGCTATCTCCACTATAGCTTGTCCAACCTTCATATGTATCACTGAGACGTGGCTCTCTCCTAGCACGCCTGATGCTCTTATCTCCCTTCCGGGATACACTATTTTCCGTTCCGATCGTTCCCACCGCCGTGGAGGTGGCTGCCTCATATACGCCAGAACTGAAATGGAAGTCTCCACTATTGACGATCCACTACTGGCGGACACTCCAGACTCCGTCTGGCTTTCTGCCTGTCGGGCTAATCCGCCGTTCATCCTCGGGTGTTTGTACATGCCCCCTCCACACTCCACTAGCTCGATTAATCGTCTATCCACGCTTCTTTCTCACACCCAAGCTCTACCTCACTCAAACAAACTAATTGTTGGGGATCTCAACCTTCCTGAGATCGCTGGGCTCAACAAAACTCCCCTTTGCGCCTTTCGCCTCTGCTTGCCCAACTTAATGTCGAAGGCTGGTCCCAGCTTGTAAGGCAACCAACACGCGGTACCCACACCCTGGACATTGCCCTTGTCAACGGCTATCTGTGTCCCACCGCTGCAGTTGGCCCGAAGTTCCCTGATAGTGACCACTGTATTGTCGCTTGCAGTTGGAAGAGTATTCAACCTAATCCTACTCTTCCCCCTCAACCTCTTTCACCCTTTCCCCGGACATTCTTGAAGCCTTTGCAATCTCATTGCGCCATAAGGCCTGGGACGATTTCTTTCTCTCTGACGACACGCAAAGCGTTGCCAACATCTTTTACGGCAACCTACTATCATCGCTACATCTAGTTGCCCCCACACGAGCTTCCTATGTTTCAGGTTGCCATCCAGCCACACGATTACCCGCCATACGCCATAAACTTAGGAATTATCGTAGGCTCTTCCTTGAATCCCATGATCTCTCTCTCTCTCATTGTAATTAACAAACTTACGACTGACATTGCCACTGCCAAACTCGCTCTTGAAAGGCGCGAGGAATCTGCTGCCATAGCCCATTCTCTACAACCTAAGATGCTGGGGCGCCTCTTTCACCGGCGTTGCTTCTCAAATTCATCTGCAGTTTCAAATATTGTGGCCGCTGACGGGAAGCCTCTGTCTGACCCTGCTGACATTGTGGAATCCCTAAACTCTTACTTCGCTAGCTGCTATGTCCCCTCCACATCGACTCTATCTACTCATTGCTCCCCACCTGGTTACGAAGTTACCATACCTGCTAACGAGACAAGCCCCAACCTCTGCACGCTCTCAGTCACTTTGTCTGATGTAACTTCGTCTCTCGTCCGCCTTAGAGACTCCAATTTCCCAGGCACTGACGGTATCCCTTCTCTTATCTTAAAAGCTGGTGGCCCGGACGTCCCCACCCTCATCCTTAATCTCTTCAATATCTCCCTTATCACTGGCACAGTCCCAAGTCAGTGGAAGCACTCTACCATTGTTCCACACTATAAGTCAGGTCCACGAACTGCTCTAGCCAGCTATCGTGGCATCCACCATACCTGCTTACTCCTTCGTACCCTAGAGCGCCTTATCAAAGTCCCTGTCATGGATTACCTGCTCACCACCAGAACCCTTAACAACCGGCAGTATGGGTTTATGGCACGGCGGTCAGCTAACACATGCCAGGTTGATTTCTTTAATCATATTTCGTCCGCCTACGATGCCGGACTGTGTATTATTCTTATCTATCTTGATATTCGCAAGGCGTTCGACCAAGTTCCCCGGTGCACTCCTCAAAACTACGATCTACGGGGATTGGTGGCCCGCTACTGCGATGGTTCACCTCTTACCTCACTGGGAGAACCCAGGCCACCAAAATCGGGGATCTCTCCTCCTCACCCCTTCCCATTACCAGTGGAGTTATTCAGGGTAGTGTGCTTGGCCCTCTACTGTTCTTAATATACATTAATAACGTCACCGATTCGATCACCCATGGATCCCCTTTTCTGTTTGCTGATGACATTAAGATAGCTTACACGTTTAAGGACAGTGACTCTGTTTCTACTCTCGCTAACATTCAGTCCGACCTGAACTCTTTATCACTCTGGTCCTCCAAGTCCTGTCTTTCTTTCGCTGTTCCAAAGTGCCAAGCCCTGTCACATCGATTCCAAATTCCTCCTGGGACGCTTACTCTTAATGGGCTCTTGATTCCTACTCTTCCCGAAGTGAGAGACCTAGGCCTTAGGTATTCCTGTGCATTTAGCTTTAACCAACATGCGAGGTACAGAGTGGCTAAAGCTCGCAAGCTCTGCGCTTACATTCGCCGATCCTTTCATAACAAATCATGCTTAATTGCTATCTTTAAACAATTTGTAAGACCCATTCTTGAATCCAGCCCTGAATTCGCCTCACAGTATTCACAGGCATGCCGGACTGCTGTGGAGAATGTGCAGCGCTCGTTTACGAAGTCCTTGTTTCCGGTGTCATCCACACTACCGTACCGTCTTCGCTGTTTGTCACTTGGGCTGGATCCATTATGGCTAAGGCGCATCAGGTTGAATCTAGGCCTTCTGCATCGCCTAATCTACCGGAGGGCTTACATAGCTGACTGCTGCCCTGAATTTTCTTCCCGTACCCCCTATAATATTCGCAACTCTGGGTGTTTACTCCCATTGTCGACATGTCGAACTGTCTTTAGACAAAACTTTTTCCTTTGCCTGTATTCCAAACTATGGAACAAGCTCCCCTCCCATATCCGTACTATCTCATCTCATGTAGGCTTTCGAAAGGCCATCGATTCTTACCTTTCTATTGAGGGAGCTGAGCGCCTTTTCGCGCCTCAGCTTACACTAGACACTTTTTTGAAATAGGCCCTAAGCCCTTCTAATCTGCGCACTCACCCCGACTGTCCTGTTACTAGGTCCTAGCATTTATACTCACCAGAATGAACCCTTTAGCATTAACCCACAAGCGCGACAGTCACCCTCCCAAGTGTTCTTGTCTATAACTTACCACTTTATCTATCTCTTATGCAGACGTTCACTTCCTGCGACCACAACTCCTTTCGCTGTCTGAAGCGTAGTTGATTTGCAGAGAATGTCTAGCGCCTGCCATCTAATTGTCGTTAAGCCCGTTTCCACTGACCTGGTTGTATTTCCTTCCTCCGGCCTTGAGCTTTTGTATCCAGCCAACTTATTCCTAGTTCTTCAAGCCTGGTCCCATCCCTGAGTAACTCTGTCAGCTCTATTTAATGTCTGGTGGCTTGCTTTGACTGGATTTAACTAACCTAAGTCAAACCGAAGCCTTAGTTCCTCGCTGTTCTGAACGATTCTGCATCCCTGAACACGCGCAGCGCATGCATATCAAATGGTGGGTCTGGAGATGCGCCATAAACGAAATACTGGTTTGGCCCCACAGCCCACTCATTCACACACACATACACTCAACACTGGTGCGCTCTACTTGACAAGGCGGCTCACACCAATGCTTCGTCTTCGTTTAGCCATAGTACACAGGCTCTGAACATCTCCATTCTACTCCCATAGCCCAAAACGTAGTTGACGTTTCATTTGCCTCCGCGACTTGCCTCTTCCAGCAGCTGTTTGCCGTTTGCTTGTCGAAATGACTGAGCTGTATTACTGGCCTGGCTTTCCCCCGACCGGATAAAATATCTGGTAGCTGGAGTTTTTTTAATGCACAAGCCGCAATTATGACTGCTTGGTGACTTGTCACCCTGCAGATCTGGTAGCATGCACGAGGGATGAAAACCTCGTGTGGTGGACGGGTACGTCCTGCAGGGAGGGTCGCCCTGTTACGTTGCACCATGGTGCGTTCGTATACTCGCCACCCCTCCAGCAGCACGGGTGTATCGCCCATCGCCGGTGGTTCTGAGCCTGGCCTTTAATTCAGGAAAACCAAAAAGAGAGCACCGTTGCCGTTTGTCTGTAGCTGGATTGGACTTGTCCAGGTTGTCATTTGTCTCGCAACACCAAGAAATACAAGCGAATGACAGGTGTCTTTTCGTTTGTCTTTATATATATATATGCATGGGGTAGCCTGAGGGTACTGTGTGAGGCTCACGGCTAATGTCGACGTGCAAGGAGTTGCCACCTTCGTCTTAGTTGGATCACACCATCCCAAGCTCACTTCACCATCCAAACATAGCACACACGTTCTATCCTCTTGTCATCTATAACGATCATATGCACAAAATGCAAATAAATTATTATTTCCTGATTACAACCAGTCACAGCTAGCATTTAATGGCTGTTCTTTTTGCTATGCACCATTCGTTTTCTGGAGTTGACAGCAGTGACTCGGCGACTGGTGATCCTTAGTCCTAATCTCCTGTTAGGTTGACGCAGTAGATCTCAGTTAAGCCACGGTTCTTATCCATTTTCTGGGAGCCTGTTGCCTATCCGCTTTTTACTTGTCTACTGTCACTGCTCACATTAACCCCTTTCTTTGCACAACGGAGACCCTATGTCATGATTCTTTGGTAAGCTAAAAACTGCCGCCCGTTCCAACTAGCCCAACGTCTAGCCTCCCTGCTAGCTACCTCGACGACAAAGTTCTTACTATCCTAAAACTATGCACCTACTCTGGCCCAACTAGTACTTGGTTTCTAGATCAGCAAACGTATCCACCCTTCCTGGGTCCATTTAGTTTGCTGTCATCCCCTTTTAGATTTTCCTGTTGACACCGTTGTATTATATGCCTCTTGACACTCGCAACATGCTACCGCTTTCATTCTACTTCTTCCTCGTTGCCCCTCTTCCCAAGCTTCAAACTTCTACTGCAGTTGCCCAAACGCCCCGTAGGACTGTTATTCATTCAAACTGGCTGGTCCCCGGTCTACACTCACACGGTCCTCCAACGAAAGGGAAATTATCTGTGACCCTGCATCCGTCTGACTCTCTGTGTCAATCCCCGTCTCACCCAGATCCAGCTGCCACAGAACTGCGTATCCCTTCTCCGATCGCGGCACCCTTGACGACCGTTACGGGGCTGTCCATAAACCGAAGCATGTCAGTGCAATGATGGCATGGCACTGTCATACCCAGTGTGATGGCACTCCCGCAACTATTCTCTTCAAAATCTCGACCGCAACCCCTCGCCCAATCGAGCCTGTAGTCGCAACTTCGAGCAAATTTTTCATCCGGCCCCGTCTCTGGGACGAGTTCTTTCGTACCCGATGAATTTTCGCCCAAATTTGGCTAGCCTGATTTTCTGCCACAATTTCGGCTTGCCTCTTCCACAAGTTCAAATCCGTATACGATGTTTGGTTCGCCCTATGCATTACCACCACGTCCCCATCAGCACCTATGCTGAAATGTCTACAACAGTGTTTGCACCCAGATTAAATTTCCACTCGCGTATCCCTTTCAATTATTCACCTCCATGCAGATTCTGTGCGGAAATGAAGCTGGATTTCCGTACCCAGTCCGCACCCGGGTGCGGAAATGGTGCAGACGTTTCCGTTCATGATCCGCACCCGGGTGCGGAAATGGTGCGATTGTTCCCACCCAGGTGGGAAAATCCTATTCATTACCGGAATTTCTGCACAGATACATTTTCTAGCTAAGTCGTCCGGCCCGCAAATTTAGCCCATTATAGGCATTTGTTTCTTCCTAGTACAATTCACTAACTTTTTTCTGAATACTGCTCCAGTGCCATGATAACCCACCTACCACACCTTTTCTTCCAGTATATTACCTTCCTGGATATAAATAAGTGTTTCAAGTAGAAATGTTTATATGAAAGGAATTTTTACAAAAATACAATACTGCCCTAAAGGGCATCATTTGTCATTCCCACGGTGGCTCTCTGCAAGGCGTTTTCGAACTTTCTGCCGTTCGTTTTCAAGCCAGCGATGAGCAATTCCCCATAATTTGCCAAGTAGGTTGGTGTTTGGGAACTTCTCAGTTGTCGTCCTGTAATGAAAAAAATATAGTTATTTAATTTCATCCAGCAACTTTTTGTATATTATAAAATAATCATTAAATACTTACAAATGATCCTTGGGCCAGCCTGGTTGACCCGAAGGCTCCTTTTTCTTTCATTGCTCACCGCGCCCTTTGCAGTGAAGTACGGCGGGCCCTTGGTGCCAGCGTCCGTGTAAGGATGTTGGACAGGTAAACTTGTACATCGCCAGCCTCCTGTAAAGACCACCTTTCCACCTTTTGTGAAATCATTAATCATGACTACGACAAATACCTACCAGCTGTGCGTAACGCGGACCGTCTCGGAGGTGTTCTCCATACCTCCGCTTTCAGTCCAAGGTGGATGTACATCCCACCGGCCTTCTGTCGCACGCAGCACCGACGAGGGGAGTTGCATTACTGTCCGTGGATCCTTCGGAAGAGACGGGAAAAAGTACCTGAGTTCGTCAACACAACGTAAACCAGGATAAAGGTAGGTTCAGCCTTCGCCATCCGACGAACAGCCGTTAAAAATATTCCTACGCGGTTGTGAACGGTTTAAAAGGATACTGTTGAAAAGCAATATAAGTGCAAAAGCACAGAACATACGGACTGATCCCCTCAGCGACTTGCACTGGGCTACCTTGCGGCAAAAGCTGAGTTGTCTAGCAGTAACCGAAAGGTTCTCCAGGAACCGCAGTGGTGAATGGCCTTCTAGTGCCAAAGTGCTGATTACAGGAATTAGGGAGACCGCCGGCGGACAACATTGTAACGCGAGCCTAGTTTATCCCTGAGACAGTCAAATGCGGCATATCTGCGGCTATCAACTGATTAATTATGAATCTTACCCTCAGATATTCGACCAAAGAGACATTGTGGACGCATTCATCTGTCGGGCAAAGAAAACAGCCGGTTGCTGCAACCGCCTGGCGTGCTCTAAAAAGCGTTGTCCCCGAAGAGCACCTCGCAGCGTAACACAGGAGCAGATTTTGAGCGCATTGCCGATTACTTAAAATGAAAAATATCGTTGCAATTTTCGTACGTAAACGTACAGGCATAAAGCATAGCAAGCTAAAAAACTCACTCCCTAGCCGCACGTAAGGAAAACCAGGCGCAGAGCTTCCGCCAATAATGGCGCTGCACACTAAAACAAAACCACTTAAATCAGTTGACAGTTTACATTTCGTAGGGACACGGAACTGCAGGTCATTGTGGTTTTTATCACTGCAAGACAAATAAAGAAGCTTTGATGCCTCTTAAAAGTCTGCGACTACCGCGGCCCAAAAGCCGAACAGAACTGCAGGGAAGTTCTGCTGGATTCTGCACAGGTTCTGCCCAGGAGCGGACGCGTGCTAACTGGAGTTACCATCCAACCTATCTGCTGCAACTGACTTCCCTACCAGTGAGTTTGCTTAATTTCAGATTAAGCCACATTTTTGAGACAAAACTCGCCATGTGCTCCCTATTCGAATTATTCTACTTCCATCTCCACTTTTGCTCGTTGTGACTCCGGCCGTTTGCCCAAGCGCCCGAGGTCACTCATGGCCAGCAATGGTTTTCAGTTTTGGTTCATGCCATGTTCATGTCTTTGAACTAGTCGGACCTCATGACCATTGTTCCCTACAAGTTGGGAAAGCAACCTATTATTATTTCATCGGATATTTCCCACTGTTTATGACATTGTCCTCTTTTCGCGCAATCCGCACTACCCGCAAATCCCCCAGTCATGCTTCATTCTGACTGTAAACGTATGATCATGCCAGACGGTATGTCACCCAAAATTTGGGAATAATTATTATTATTATTATTATAAGTAGGAACCAAACGGGCAACAGGCCTCCACGTGAGAGAGTTCAACGCGCTTACGGCTCAGTATGTCAACCCTGTGCGGATGAACATATGGAACAGGTACGTTGAAGTTGTCTACGGTGCGCAACCAATCACAGGTCACACGACCGACAGTTAATGCAAAATTAGGCACAACCAGAGTCGCGACGATCAAGCATCTATGCGGATTCGGCCGGAGCAGTTAGGGGAAGCTTTCCAATTTAGTAACTACAGCAAAGATTTGACATCAGCAAAGATGGCAAGCAGTGCCGAACAGCAGCTTGTGGGAATATATCGCTCTGGTCATCGAAACTGAGGCGTCGGACACCTCAAAACAACCGGTCAGCTGATTTGCGAAATCCGGGTACGGATGGAGGAGGCCTTCAGTATGAAGGCCTCATCTTCAGCGGCTGCGGCCGACTAAGTACCCAATACTGAAAGCGGGAGAACAGATTTAGGGTGCCAATGCATTACATAAAACCTGGCTGCCAAAGTTGTCCGCAACACGGACAGCTCCATCCCTTCCTCTAGAGACAGATTCGTTACCCTAACCGAGACGCCGGACCCACTGGGTCAGAGAAAGTTGGAGCCTTTCCAACTTATTCCACGGAGACAGTCTTACGTCGACAGGTAAAGCGGGCTTTCGGCTTGGCAAAGGCCAAGTCTAACGTATCCTCACACACCGTTTTGCGTTAGGTGTACTGATTATCCACAATCTTGATATCAATTCACTTCACCGGTGCGTTCTATTTTGTTGATCCATCAGTGCTGTTGTCCACACTTGCTTGAGGGGTGTTCCTGAAAAGTGTGCGCACGTAGTCCGCTCTCTAAATTCACGTGCTGCTAGGAGTATCAGGGTTCCTAGTTTTCTTTTCAGATAAGTCCCTTCGAAGAGTGGTGTACGTAAGGATAACCATTCCCTTCATTTTTGTTCAAAATCCTTACTGCTGAGACGATGAGGCAAAGAGTGGACGGTCCTCAAAATTCTTCTGTTCAGATAGTTGCCGGTAGTGACCTTACGGATCTGGAGTAAGCAAACAACAATGTCTACGTCTTAAACGACGCGGATGAAGCACAAGCTGGGTTGAATTAACCGACCACCACCGCTCAGTCTTTCGGTGTGCATCATGCCTCTTCAAAGTGTAAGCCCATGCTTTGGCACATGCAGTCGCTGAACAAATCTCTTGCGATTCAGGATGTAGCACTGGAAGTTGTGAATAATTTTGCATACTTCGGTAGCCTATCAGCTCTGATAGAAGTGTGTGACGAACTCAATGTACTAGCCAAAAAATTCCGGATCAAGCTTGCCGATTTGATAATTTGCTGACATGCATATCACTAGGTCTCAGAGACACGTGACTCATTATGTAATTGTTTGGAGATATCATAAGAAATGACAGATAACTATTGCCGGTAGGCTTCCTTCAGTTTCCTTTTATAAGTTCAGATTGAGTCCTGGGGAACGTAGGCACTTCATACTCCTTGTGGTGGAGAAGCATCGGATGCCTCCATCATTCACCTTTCCTCGTTTTTCACCTTAGGGCTTCAAACATGATTAATGAACCATAAGGTTGTGTGATAGTGAAACCTCAGTAGCGAAAATATCAACCCAAAGAGTGCCGAAACTCCCTGGGGAGCGCCAACCCCGCCAACGTCCTTTCAGGGGGTCCTCGAAGAAATGCGGTTCACGCACAAGCCAGCATTCTGATTGGTTAGTTGTGTACAAGCCAGGAAGCGCGCATTCAAATTTGTGCACAAGCTAAGTGAAGAGGGAGTTACATGCGTCAAACACATAAATTAATGTGAGATGGATTATCAAAGCAAGCGAAAAAATAGTCTCAAACAATTTGGAGAATTTATTCGAGGAGATCTCTGCGTTCTTCGCTTGGTATATGTACAATTCGACGTATGTAAAGTAAATGATTATACGCAAATTAACATTACAAAACGTATCCACGTGCCTTGACCCCCCCTCAACGATCTCTCTTTCTTCACACGTCTTTTTCGTAACTACTCTCACTAATTTCGATAAAAGTTTGGCAGAAGTCGACATTTGTGTTTCAGGTTATCTCGGATCAAACCTAACTACATATCCATGACTTTTCGCTTCCGAAATATAAGTTGCTTTCACCTTGTTCGATCACATTTTTGTGCTGTGGTGATTGTCCGCAAAGCCGTAGTGCTCTGTGAGGAAACGCGCAAACGGAGAAAGTCGAAAAGAAGTAGGACCGCAAACTCGCCGGTCTCTACGTACAAACGTATTCCACTATGTCATCATGCCACGGAGTGCCGTTGGTGGGAACCCTTTTGCGGTAAGCTTATTTGGACCAGTGGTGTGTTCGGGTGCCACCACACCCGTGACTCGAGTCACGTGACTTGGTCCAGCCAATCATCTGCCTTAGTTTGGCTTACTGCCCCGCGTTGATAACTTACCAAGCAGCAATGTTGTGGAATATAGGTAGCTCGGGTGCGCTGATTGATTTTTGGTCTGTTCGCCGAGCTTGGCAGTTGAGTTGGATTGCAAACGTTTCATCACCAATCGAGGTGACATCATCAGTGCGGGGTGATGATGTCACCTCGATTGGTGATGAAACGTTTGCAATCCAACTACCAAGCAGCGCTACACCCTTTTTCGCTTGTGCCTTTCAGGTGAACGGCAGCCACTAAACGACGAGAACAAAACCGGCCCGGGAAGCTCGGGCGAAATCCTGGATCCCGTGTACCAATCCGTGAATCTGTTCGAAATTGGTTTCGTCTTTCGCTCGTGCAAATCCTTTGAAAGAATTTTATAAACGTTTGGTAAACACGCCATTTTGTTGAAATTTTCACTCTAACATAACCTTTGCGTGGAAATCTCTGTCAGCTTGCACTCAGTTCCTGCGGTGCACCCAGTCGCAGTCATGAGCCAGATCAATACAAGATGCACTCTACAGCTATCGGTGGACCACAACAGATGTGGGCGAAGTGGGTGTCCATCGAATGTACAACGTGGTATGCAATGTCACACCTGCAAGTCCTGGTAGCACTTTAAATGTACATGTTTACAGGATGACCAGCTAAGCCGATTACCTAACTCTCCTGACCAGTTTGTCTTCGCGAGCTGCCTCTACCTTAAAGGTACCATGCATTCCGTAACTAAAAAAGAGAGTCATCAAAAACGGAACCAAGTTTCCACTGCCTAATCGGAAAGACCAGTGCGAATGTTCCGTTTTAATCAGGATAATCGACGGAAAACCGGCGCTTCTTTCTAAAGCTCTCGAGGAAGCAAACACAAAGAACCAAACAGCCCTGACGAAAGTCGATGATGAACTTTCTTCCCTGAATGAGTACCTAGCGCAATCCACCCCGGGTCCGTTGGCTGCAAAGAACGTCATCCAGCTCTCCGATGCGGCAATCAAGACCGCCACGGCGTCTTTAGTGGACAGGCGAATGAGGGAGAGCAGGCTGATTACCTGGGGGTCGTCCTCCAGAAGAATCACGCCAACGAAACTGGCACAGTCACTCCTTGACGGTGTCCTCACAAAGCCTCACCACGGATCGCTCCACTCAGAGCAAGCAAACCTTTGGGCTTCTAGTCACCGTTTCTTCCTCATCTGCCGTACAGAAGATCTTGGAGCGAGCTGTTGGCACTCAAAAGGCTTACCCAAAAATCAGGCGTATATCCGAGGATCGTCATTTAAAGGCGAGAAAACTGAGCCACAGAAGTCCTAGAGGAGAGGCGCGAAACAAGCTTCCGCTTGGCTCCAGTTCACCCGACTCCAAACTTTCGGTCAAACCGATGGTAGTTATGGCCTCTTGTGCTCTTGAAAGCACGCTGATGCAGCCGGCCGCGACTCGGGATTGCCGCTGCTACTCAACCACCGCAGACCAAACGCAGCGATGCCCGGAAGGAGGCAAGCCGTACGTGGACGCGGCGTCCAATGTATGTAGAGCTATCATCGCGTATTTCCGTAGCGGACGATAACAATCAAATCGTTTAGTGTGCCACCCTTTCGGTGCCTAGCTGTCATGCCACCCGGATGAAGCACGAGGGCTGGGATACTGCCAGGTTACCCAAGCTTAGACAGCGGAGTCGAGATACAGAGGTCGGGTTCGAACCACGGGCCTTCCGGTCAGTAAATTCGCACTCTAACCATTGAGCGCAGCAGTAAGCTCCACCCCATGTCACAGCTTCCGAACTGGATTGTATCCGATGTGAGGAGACAAGCGGCGAAGTCTGCCAACAAATCAACTACAAGCTCTGACCTCGACATCAGGGAATGCTGCGAGAAGCCTACAGCCACTGAGAATGTGGAACTGTCAGTCTCCAGTTCCACTCCGTCAAAAGTGGCTTCTCCGATTGTGGACACAGTCGTTGCCCATGATCCCGACAGCCAAAGGCACAAACCTGACAGTAGGGAACCGGAAAATCCTTCATACATCCAGCTGGCCACGGTCATCGCGGGCGACTTGGGAGTTTACATAAACACGAAAGAAAAGCGACTGCAGTCAAACAAACCACATAAACTTCGCCAAGTCAGAAAGCTGTTGACTAGCTTAAAGGTACAGTTCTTTGCGAAAACGAGGCTCACGGTAGCGCCACCAAAAGGAATACTTCTTTGTGCTGCCACTCAACGCACAGGGCCTCAAAGAGACACCTTATTGATCAAACCGTGCCAAACTGCCCAAACAGACACATGTTTTCCCTAAGTCCCTGAACAACAGCAAACTTAGTTGATGAAGGATGGTATCGAACGAGCTAAAAGTAGCAGCGGTCGAAATTTTCGTTCATAAGGGGAAAAACTACATCTCTCTAAAGGAAAGTCCCCGAACAAACCAGACTCCTACGGGGCACAAAAACCGTGCAAATGAAAAGCAGCCCTCGAAACTACACAAATAGGAAGCACACGAGTATGTTCCAGAGGCTCCTTCGGTGCCTTGGACTCGAACCCGGCGTACCGTTATTAAGTTAGCTAACCTTTCTGGTTGCACACCTCTCGACTCCTCACCTTCTGAGGCAGCGAAAACAGTGTTGAAATGCTTATCCACAAACTGCCTCCAACAAACTTCGCGATACTGAACAGTCAGTTTGTCTAGAACAGGCGCCCATAATCACACTCACAAAGACCTGGCTAACACCATATGTCTCTGACGCGGAGATCTCTATAGATGGCTACTCTGTTTTTCGAGCTGACTCAATACGGGGGGAGGCTGGTGGTGTTGCTTTACATTTACCTGTGCCCCTACCCATCTCCATTGTCCTCTCTGATACCGCTCCTGCATCTTTTCCCGATGCACTGTGGATCCAAATCCCGCCGCACGGGACCGATTTTCATCCTTTTGGCGTTGTCGACCGTTGCCCCTTGAGTCCTCCGGAAGATGACCAATTCCTCATACAAACCCTGGAGTTCTCCTCCAGCTACCACTTCACTCATCTCTTTCTGGTAGGTGATTTTAACGCCCCCAAAGTCTCCTGCATGGAGCTCCAACGCGTCGGGTCCAGTGGACTTTTTGCAGCGGCCCTAACTAAAGTCGTTCAAAAAAGCGCTTGGACTCAACATGTCGTTGCACCCACCAGATACCGCGCAGGCCAACTACCATCCCTGCTGGATTTGGTCATCACCAACAAAAGATACTTCGTTGATCAGGTGTAAATTAACGCCTAACTGGGACATAGTGACTACTGTGTGCTGATCTTTGATTTTATCTGCTACTGGGCCAGAAATCCCGGACCTCAAATATGGACTCGAAACTTATGCCGTACAAACTTTTCAGGAATGCGCATCTTTCTTGATCAGTTTAAGCTGCGACCAGCTTCAGTGGAAGAGTTATACCGGACCATTGTCCAGAAATCTCACGAGGTTGACGCGATTTTTATCCCAAGAAACCAGCCATCACGTCAAGCGCGTTATTTCTTCCTTGCCCAACTGAAGCCAAGATTATGGAAATCCTCTGGTAGACACATTAAACTAACACGACCTTTTGAGCACCTGGGTTTGGATTTTAAAGGCCCACTGCCATGTAATACACCGCTACTTACAATAATTTACGACTTCTCTAGATTCCCATTTGCTTTGCGTGTGCAGATATAACCTCAGCAACTGTGATTCACTGTCTCACACAAATCTTCTGTTTGTTCGGAATGCCAGCCTATGTCCATTTCGACAGGACCGTTGTTTATGTCATCTGAGATCAGTAGCTTTCTTCTGGAGAAAGATGTGCCATAAGTCATACATCGGCTTATAATGCGCAGTGTAACGGTCATATTGAGCGTCTTAACGGTACCCTCTGGAAAACAATAAGCTTGGCGTTGAAATCTCACAATCTTCTGCCTTCCCATTGGGACTCGATACTCCCTGATGCTCTACACAACCTCCGCTCACTGTTATGTACAGCCACTAACTGTACTCCACACGAACGTTTGTTTCAATAGTACGTCGCTCAACATTTGGAATATCATTGCCATCTTCGTTGACCACTCCTGATCCAGTTGTGCACAGAAGATGCACAGACTTTCCACCTACTTGGGTCCACGCCCATGCGTTTAAGCGACCCACAATTCTAGTGTTTCTGGACTTCCAAGACGCATTCGACTCGGCTGACCGGTCTGTTCTTCATGACACGCTTCCCTACCAAGGAATGCTCCGGAAGTTCGTGAACATAATAAGCTCTTTGTATTCCCAGACTTCTGGACTTGTGAGAGTATACGGCGAGCTCTCCAAAAGCTTCCCTAAAACGGTGTCCGTCAGGGGTGCTCACTCTACCTATTCCTGTTTAACTTCGTAATCGATGAAATCATGAGACGGACACTGGGAGGTGTCCAAAACGCCGGCGATCTGGAATATGCAGACGACATCGTTCTCATCTTCGAAGAGGAGGAAAAGGCGCAATTGTTTTTGGATGAACTGATCAAAGTCATCCCGTCCTTGAGAATGCACTTTGCACCCACAAAGTATAAGGTCGCGCTCGTGGACTTGCAGTCGCTGAACACGTCACTTACAATTCAGGGAGAGGCACTGGAAGTTGTGGAGCGTTTTACATATCTTGGAAGTTGTATTAGTTCTGATTGTGGCGTGGTAGATGAGGTAAATGCACGAATCTGCAAGGCTCGGGTTGCGTTTGCTACTTTGCAACATCTATGGCGTCAAAGTGGTGTATCCCTGAATCTCAAGTGACGTGTGTATCAAGCTACAGTGCGGACTGTTTTGTTATATGGCTGTGAGACTTGGCCTGTTCGAGCAGCGGAACTGAGACGTCTTCAGGTGTTCGACAATCGTTTTCTCAGGACCATAGCTCCTGTGGGTTGGTGTCGGTATATCCGTAACGGGTCAATTAGAAAGCGAGTTTTCGGTTGTGCAACGGGTACTTCCATTGAAGAATGTGTCCGGCACCAGAAGCTGCGTTGGCTGGGATATCTGTTGCGTGCGTCTACCAATCTTTTGCCGAAGAGAGTGCTGTTTTCCATATCCAAATCAGAGTGGCGGAATCAGGGAGGTGGCCAACTCTTGAGCTGGTAGAGAGGTATGAAAGAAATCACGAAACGTTTGTGTGCTGTCGGTGCTACTCCCCTTCCAGAATGGACACCGCGTGATCCTCACTGCGCCTAATTGGAGACGCTGCAAGATATGGCTGCCAACCGATTTCAGTGACCGTCTTGTCATTTTCTATCCAGGTTGCCTGAATGAGCGTTTGGAGGTGTAGGCAGCTCGGAATGATTGTACTAAGCTAGCACTGCCCTCTCCGTCCACCTTTATTCTTTTCTTCACAATAAGGCTTTCAACTAAACCATGGTTGTACGGCAGCGAAACATGGGTATTCAACGCCGATGTCGTGCTGTCGATGGTGATGATGTCCACCGCATAATGCAACCCCTGAGAGACGCGTGAGAGTTCTTTTATAACATGACGTAGGGAAGCTCCAGTTCTTGCGACGTGCCTTCGAGACACTGGACGGGCGCCTCTAGGAAAAATTCAGTTGTAGCACCCTTTCGGTGCTTAACTGCCATGCTACCAGAAGTTAGCTGGGATACTGCCAGGTTGTCCAAGCCTAGACATGGAAATTGAAAGACAGAGGTTTGGTTCGAACCACGGACCTTCACCGATCACGGGCACAAAATCCCAGAATTTTTCATGTGTGCAACCCATTCATCTCCGCAAATACCCCTGGCCATATCCGCGAATTCCCAACAGGAAAAGCTCCTTGTGGACTAAGTTGTGAGTTTTATCGTCGTCGTTGCAAGAAAAATCACTGCGTCAGTCAACTTAGTAAGAAATGTCTATGCGGAACGTGGTTCCCAACGAGGTTTGGTTGAAATGTGTTAAACCCACCGCCTTGGATACGTACTGTAAGTGAGTTCGCTCTTGTCCCTGCTCTCCTTTGTTTTGCGGTGTTTGTATTTCCTTCCCGTTTGTTTCAGATTCCTTCTGTTCCCATATGGGTACGAGCTTGCAATTCACCTACGATTATGCCATCCCCACGTGTACTTCAATGTTGTTACACCCACTGGTGTATGCGCGAACCATGATGATGGTGAGTCTACTTCGGTCCACATCGCATCTTCTTTTAGTTGGGTTATGAGCCCGATCCACCCAAATTACGTCCAGTCCTGTACACTTTGATCGATAAAGACTATAGGCGATACGTATTTCCCAATGTTTTCGTATATCGTAATTCCGTTTGGCGCAGTTTTACGTGATGTTCACACATAGTTAGACGACTGCGCGAAGAAGTTGGTATTATTGGACTGTTCACAACTGGACTACCTGCCAGCGTGCTTGGCTCATATTTGAAGTCCTACACGACAGAGAAGCTGATCGAGGCAAGTCTATACTTGAAAGTTCACTTTTCCTCCTTCTTCAACCTTGTTAGCGCCTGACAGAATCCGTATTCAAAAAATCCTTTTATGTAACCAACAGAGGACTCAAAATATTTGTACAAGAGGTGAGGACGGTATACGAACACGTGCAATAACCAATCTTATTTTCAGACATCTAAACTGGCTGCTGCTCGTCTAGCTGGCGTAGCTGTAAGCTATCCGTTCCAAGGTAAACTTTCACTTATTTTTCCCTGTTGTAAACATACTTTTCTTCTAAGTGATTATGATACGACAAATGGCGGAATTTTCTGGCTGTACCGAGTCTTATGGGTAGGTTTATCTTTTCTTCCCATTGTTTCCAACAACATAACCGACTGTCTTGTATCTAGCAATTTTCTTCTGGCTATTCCACGAATGATCAGAGATGAAGGAATCCTGAGTTTGTTTAAGTAGGTTGAACTTCTCTCATTACTTGATCGTGTAGCGGACTCATTCCACGCCTGCTTGGTGAGCTTGTCACTGTTTGGATGATCAGTTGCTTCGTATACGTCCTGAATGAATACGTTTTTACCGAACGTGTTGACCCAACCCTTAAACAGTACACACCAATGGTTGCAGCGGTAAGTGCTGTTGTACTTTGCGTGCCCACTGTATACTAGGTTGTTCGATACGGTGTCGTTATTGATGTTTCTGATCACGTCGTAAGATTTTGAGGCTATTTATCCCTTTGCCGATACTTCAGTAGATGAGAAAGTTCAACTGGCAGAAGATACAGTTCCTAAGACTCGTAAAGTGCATTTCCTAGTACAACCGATCATATGGGGCCTGCTGTTGGTTCTTCTTAAGGAAGGTTTGCGAGTATAGGATTTTTGGTTTACACAGGAACTAAGCTGGGAAAACTCCGTGTCGATCAACATATTCGAGTGGAAATTTAGCACAATCTTGATGTCGTGTTCGAAGTTTCCTCTTTCTGCCGAAAATATTCCCATGTCTGATCACTAAAATAATGCGCTCCCGATGCACACACCTCTGGGGCCCGAAACACAATGCCATAAACGAGAAATTCAACTAGAATCCAGTGGAGTCACCCGCAGACACCGATTTAATTTGCAAGTGAGCTTATTTCCCCAGTTTTGTGCAATTTGGTGTTCAAGTCGAAAGTACATTTGATGGAAACTCCCTCACGAAGAGACTGGGCCTTACTGTGGTGTGATGGCTTGTTTGCCTCTGTGGCCCGTTGAGCTATACTGGGAAGTTTTCATGCGATACTCTCAGAGTCCCTCATACCAGGTTGATCAATGGTTGAAGGTCTGACCAACACAGTATCTTGGTCCTCCAAGTCGACGGTTGGAACATGTGTAGTGGCTTGCTCTTTAAAAATTTTAATGCACTGGTAGCTATCTTTCGGTCAGGCTTTTGAGTCACAGGCTTTGGCCAAGAAACCTAATTGTCTTCCCGTCTAGACCTGTGTGCCCTGGCAGTATCCCAGCCCATGCGCAACCATGTTACAAGCAACAACACTGTTATGCCACATCGGTCGTCGCGTGGTGTCATCAGCCTGGTCGCATTGCCTGCAAACAGAGGGGCAGGAAAGCGGAACAGAATCCTACTGACACTTTTCGATTCCTTCTTTCACCTCTCCCCTCCCATTACCAATCCTCGTAGGCTCATCCGTCAGAACTGAAGACCCCGCTCATCTCGCATCGGTCATGGCAGCAATAGCTGCGCGGCAGCCTGCGCCAACAACCTCAGGCGTCTGGAAATCAATCTTCAAGCCTCGATGAAGTTGAGGACTGCACACATGTACACATAACCATTGCAAATGCGGTGGTAACAAAGCTGTGGGTGGAAAAGCCGTTGCGCTCATAGTTACTTTGTATGTGTTGTTTTGGACGAAATGTCCGTGGATGTAGTGCCTTGGATTGAATTGTTGCCAGGACGTAGTGTCCCGGAAATAAAGTTTCTCCGTAGACGATGTCCATGGTGTAGGTTTGGGGATAAGGTGACCGGTCACCAAAAATGCAGCCCTCCTTGCCGTGAGTCAGTACCAAACTAGTGTCCATCGTGCTCTGCTTCTTACCACACACGAATTCTATCAGCTGATCAGGTGTATGTGAACACTGCAGGAATGCTTCTGTTACGTTTGTTCATATAGTACACCCTTTTTTATTCAAGTCTATGTGAATTTTTGGCCGGGGTGAATACTTTCTTAGATTATAAACTTTTGCTGACCAAGGAATTTTAACCAATCCTCCCTTTCAGATGATGGTCTCGAATGCGACACATCCCCTTACCGTGACGTCTACCGTTATGGCCGTGAGCGGTTCCAGGTGAGCTTCAGATCATAAAGTGCAAGTTTTCTTATGGCATCTCATTTTTCTCACACAGTTGAGGACCCATAGCTCGAAGTGCACCTACAGCCTCAGCTGCCGTACATATGTGCGTGGTCTTTAGTTGACAAGTTAAACTGACTTGTTGGTGGAAACGTAATAGGAGGCAACGAACGGATTTTCAGGCGCATTTTAGACGTCTCTCGTGATCAAGGTGCTGCACTACTGATGAGCTATAATGAGCAAGAAACTCAGGCCCAGTGATTCCATCCTTGGTTGTTCAAACGATGAATATAATTTGACAAAAACAGCACATGAATTTCTGAGGTGTCATCATCATCGCCATCATCACTGGCAGGACCACACCAGTAACGCATATTGGAGCATAACTGCCGTACGGTTATGAGGAAAGAAAGCCTAGGTAAAGAACGGAATTGAAACGGAACTGTGGGGACGTAGTGTGAAGAGATCCAATGCCCCTGGGAAAACGATCAAGAATGGGGTGTTTACGCCTTCGAACAGCATTGAAATAAACACATCTGAGCATTGTCTCGAAATAAGGGGTCATCAGCCGATTCAATCCAGCGTATTTCGCAGACCCCAACCGGCATAAGTCCAGCACAAAACCACAGACGCGCTTTAGCGAGGTAGTCCGGCTGGAAAATGACGTGCGCTCTATTCGTGAAATATGGAATTTGTGAGCACAATAAGTCGAGTGTGAGCAACGGGTTCACCACTGAATGTAATTTCGAGCCATATCCGACAAAGTCTCTAACCACAAACACTCATTGTATTTCGGACCCCAGCCTGGAAGCCCTGAGACCCGTGCTGTCGACAGTTTAGCAGTTCATCCTCTCACTGTTTTTTTCAGTCAAGACAAAATGCGCTTGGGGAGCTTGTTAGGCTGAATATTAGGACGTCTCCATGCCACCTCAATTGCCCTGCATTGCTAACCTGCGAGAAGTCAGCCTTCTTGCTGTTGTGCGAAACGTGTTACCATTCCTCAGCATTGCTCTCGGGTAACTGTCACCAAACTCGGAAGATGTTCTGCTTGAAGTGACCAGTTTTCGCACCCATCAAGAAGCATAGCTCATCTTATACCCTCATCTTTTTAATGTCTCTTTCCCAAGTATTGCCAGTTAGTAAATGTCATCCTGAACTCCGATATCCGAGCTGATAACCCGAAAGCGATAAGTCTTTCATCTGATGTGCAACTCTCCGAGTATGTGAAACAATCGACCAGTTCAAATGAACCATTCTTTAAGGTCTAAGTAGCTAAAGGGACTGATCAGCCTGCACCAAACCACATTCCGGATAGAGGAACCTTCAGCGTCAACCTGTTTATGACATGTTGAGTCGTGTGTGGATGACTGCTAAACAGAACAGTGTCATGTGCCAGATCAGGGATCCGACTTTTGCAAAGGAGTTCGATGCTGTCATCCAGCAAAACAATCCAGTGGTTTCACCAACACAGCACTCTGAAGCTGTTTACGAATTCCGTAAGCACTTCCAAAGCACCAAATAGAAGGCGTCACATATATCGAGAAATGTAGTGATGCTCTGTCGTCCGTAGGTTCGACGTTGCTCGTGGGGTCCCCGATACAACCGAATCAACTGCTTGTTTTTCACAGATTTTGGCATTGTCAGGGCTGAAAGTCTCCTGGAACGGCTTCCGAAATTCATGAAGCCACTTATCTTGTGATGATTTGAGTAGTTAGTATGCCCGCCATTTTGTAAAGCTGGGCGATCGGAGACCTGGCTAAAGACTAGGTAATGTGTTTTCGAAAATATGATCCCACGGCGCTTAGCTAACTGTCTCAACCAACGTAGTTTTGGCACGTCTGCGGCCCAATATTCCCACACTCCGTATGTCAGATGAGACTGTACAATACAGCGTCCATTCTGTTTGCAGACATGTGCTGACCATGAATGACCAACCTGTGATGCATTATGTGGCAAACTACTTAGTTTAGAAATGAGTAACATGGGGCATCCAGTGAGCTGCGTCAATCGCCTATTGTGTACAAAAATAGGTTGATTTCATCACAGTGTTGCTTTGTTGGGAGGTCATTATTTCAAACCTGTTGAAAAATGATATTATCGAACTTAGTATTTTCGCACTCCATGAAGCCAGCAACAACTTGATCGGTTAGTATGCGTGAAAATCGACTGTTATAGATGTGGTCTTATCGAGTACTATCGAGTACTACTATTAGACACGAGGAACCCTATTCACGCCAGGTTCTCTTCCGCCGTTCGACCTCACTTTAGAAAGTGAGAGTGGTGAATTTCCTGCAGACCTCTTGGATAAGCCAGATTTTGTCCCTTGGTTCAGAGCTAATTCGATGTACAGGACGGAAGTCACTGTATTTTAATTGTTTCAAAAGGTTCTCCCTTCCAGAGGTGGGACTCCGTCTTCAGAGAGGGACCGCTGTTTTGCTGTTAGATCATTCTCGCTGTGCTTCTGATCAAATGACTGCTCTGTATAGTTTGCATAGCAGCGTCATAAAATAGAGACAAAAGACAAACAACTTCGGCCCGACCTTTCTTTCAATCTTGTTCCCATCATTTCCTGATTGTTTTCTAAATTTTGAATTCGCCACTAATTTTCATTCGTAAGATAAATACGGTGGACGAAAAGGTTGGACATTACTTAATCTCTGACGAGTAAAGCGTGGTGTTGAGACAGTATTACACTTTGTTCCCAAGAACGTAGTGTGTTTTTGTGATACGATCCCTCTGCCGGCGGAGAAATTTAAGATTTTTGAAGTTTTTTAGCCATTAAAACGTTACACTAATTGCTCGTATACGCCAGCATCTGCGTCTTAGTATCAGGGTGATGGTTTTTGCACGGATGCAGCCAATGCTTCATTTGAATGATCCATCGAAAAGTGCGCGCTGCGTGCTCCCGACTGTGTGTTCTTTTTGTCCGCGCCGAATTCCAAATGCCACAGACAGACAGATAGCCACTGGTACGAAAGAGGTAGCCCAAAACGGTGTTGTTAATATGCGCCAGCTTCCAGAACGCGGCTCGCATATCCATCCTGTGATTTAAGTTAGTTGCGAACACATATCAGTGACTTTCTGCTCTCCAGTCCAATACAACACAAATAGCTCGAATCCCAAAGAACGTTTGTGCTGTATGTTTAGCTGTTGAAAAACGGTATGATCCGCTTGCTGGTCGATAGGTTTATGGATCAAGTCCATGCCAGACGCCGTGCACTGCACATAGTTTTGTGCTTGTAAGGTTGTTTGAACTTAATTCTGAATTTGTTGCGTTTTACCGCTATGGTAATCTTTTGATTTATTCGTGATTAGTTTATGCGTGATAGTATGAACACTACCGCCGGACTGTGACCACTAGCGCACAACTCTTTGTTACTCTGTGTGTGCACACAAACGCATGCAAATGTTACGGTACGGTACGGTACCAGAAGCATATTTATTCAAATGGGCAGCTTGACACTACGCATCACGCGCCTAAATCTGATGTGTGAGCATGCGACGCAAATCACGGTTTTGTTGCGTCGGTGAAAACCTGGGCTCTTTGGGGGAAATACCAGGCTGATTGAGATCATTTACATCTAGTTTGTTCGTGATCATGAGTATGGATTTGCTGTGATTGTGCGGCGCTTCTGTTGTTGGAGAATTATGAATATATCTGAAAGCAACCTCATCCGGAATGTACACAAAGGCTGGATTGCTGCTAGTTTACACCCAAACAAAACAAAAGCAATCAAGAAGCAACGTTGGATCCATCTACACCAGAGATGGACTTAGCCCACGGGTCTTTGGGTTGGGATCTGACGCTAAACTCCTGGGCATTATCCGTTCCCGGCTCTCTACTGAAAGGGTCTGGAATGCTCACAAGACCCACGTTGTTTCAGTTTTTCTGCTGTGGGCGCTGGAATTCAGCGTGTGCCTTTCCGTCTCGACAGTGGGTGCGTAACTGAACAAAACTCTCAGTTGTGCGCCTTTATCAAAGTCGGAACCCACCTTCTGAGACACACCTTCGGATTTACCGGTTGGAGATGTCTATTTTGCCGTAGTCCAATTCCCACGACCACCTTTACGCCCAGTTGTGTATCGTCTTAGGAGACACCCTTCGGCGCGATATAAAGCTGAGGACATAAGACCGGTTTCCAAACGTTGGAAAGCGACCAGCAGTGCACCCTTCAAATTTACCTACCTAGGTTTCACAGCCCTGTGAAACATATTTTTGTTAGGTTGATGCTTCCTACTACTCGAATGCCGCTGGCATGATACATAGTCTAGCTCGGAGTCAGTTTGGTCTGTACGATTGCGACCCTATAGAGTTACTGTTAGCATCACCGCAGAATTAACTTGGTGGAAGTCCTGGGAAGTTTGTTTCATCACTCTGAGACGATGATTCCTGTCCGTTGTGGGTCCCTTGTTTGGTATAGTATGTCCACAGATGTGACTGCTTCATCCACTTGTTGCTTCCAAGGCTAAGTCACACTCGGCCTCGAAGGTCCCTTCTTTCTTGGACAGATCATTAACATTTTCTGATAATAACGGAAGTTTAACGATAAATAAACTGATCTAGCTTCACCGGGACTGTCCTCTGAGTGGAAACTCTGGCTTTGGATTTCCGCTGACTGAGAAGGGATATGGTCAATCGACCCCTTGTACACAATGTGCCGTCATTCACTTTCGGAAGCAGATCTTTGTTCTCAGTGCCAAATCGGAGTTTTGTTCACTTTAATTCCGATAAACTTTCCTTCTTCTCTTTAGGCTTGACCTCGGACTTCCATTCAAAAATTGGTGGGATTGTTACCAGTTTCTCTCTGTCGAGGTAAGTTTACTCATCCAACGGTTCTCGCGATGATTGTTTCCATTAGTTTCCACTTTGACACATTAGTTAATCGTAAGTAAGCGGATGTGCACCAATATACCCGGTTAAAGAATGTTTTTCAATGGCGTAACTACGTCTCTCAATGCTTGACTTCAGAAAATGATTCC
Organism: Clonorchis sinensis; assembly: GCA_003604175.2. Taxonomy (NCBI): domain Eukaryota; kingdom Metazoa; phylum Platyhelminthes; class Trematoda; order Opisthorchiida; family Opisthorchiidae; genus Clonorchis; species Clonorchis sinensis. The sequence continues at coordinate 24,453,323 of CM030370.1, forward strand.
GTAGCCAGGCCTATCTGTTGTCCTCACACGGCGAACCCAGTCAAGTGGTGTACATGTCGTTGGGCCCAGATTTGCGCCGCATGTGTTCAGGACCGTTTTGGATGTGATGACTTTGATGCCCATTTACTCCGTATTAGAATATAGTAGATTTAACGATATAGTTTTTTTTCTCGTTCTACCTACCAAACTGAAACATTACATAGCAATTAATCAGACTTATGCATTGCTTGCTTACTTGCAGGCTTAATAACAACTGTAGTGGAATGTCATGGTTCAAATTTTTAACATTGGAATTTGAGGTCACACTAATCGACTGTGTTTGAGCATGCACTGCAGTCCTTGTTACTGTCCTAATCTGTCACGCGTTATTTTATCAACTGGTTTGAATTCTCTCAGGAGAACTGTGCAATCGTCTGATGACCATCACCCCATGGTATCTCAGGTCAAACAATGAGATAGTCCTGGGGGTTGCAAACGACCGCACGCGAGCCTGATCACCAGGCGATGTGAAGTCGCCAGCGCACTATAAATGGGTGTTTGTATGTCCTCATTTCTACGGTTTCTACCTGACCACAATTAAGCCCGGTGGCTTAGCTCTGATGAATTTGTGTCAGGTTGTGAAAAAAAATCGAACCCGAATTAGTGCACCTTCTGTGCTTACAAGGTTACTCAATGGTGCACCAATGTATATCTTATTGCTTGTTGTGTACACGAATTAACAAGTCAGCTTTATGGTCCCGGTCGACTAAAAAATCCTTCCGAAAACAAACTTGGCAGGACCAATTGGCAACAGTCGCTCCATACGAGTGGACGCCATAGAATGTGCTGTAATTTGACGGTTGTCTGTGAATAAAAATGTTACGCTAACTGTAACACTCATACTTTGGTTATCAAAGGTAAACAGTACAGGTGCTGACTGGACTGGCCAAAAGCGGTCTCTATAGAAGGGTGGTCCATGTTGGTGTAGTAAGTTGTACAGAGTTTCCACTGCATACTTCGGACCAATTGTTTATTCAGGCCGTGGAGTTCGTTTAGAATGCTAGGCGGTCCATGAATTAAAATTTCGGAGACCTTTTTGGTTTTAATGTTTGTGTGAGTCTTGTCACTCTTTAAAAGCCACCAATTAGATAGTCTCTAGACAATCATAACATGAAAAATTGAGTGTTCCCATCCGTCAAGAGTTAAATGAAGTGCGAGTGAATCACACTGCTGATTCGCCGCTCGTTGCCGGACGTTTGAGTGTCCAAACTACTAATCGGGAGGTCGCAGGTTCGAAACTTCCTGGAATTTCGTGAGGTGCGCACTGTTGATGATTCCCAGTAAGCATGAATCAGCTGCTTCTTGGCTATTCACCATACATTATCTTCTCCAACAGGACGAAATCTGACTTGAACACTACCTAGTCTCCCTACACAACCACCAATAAATCAAAATAGTTCTGTTCACTCAAAAAAATCACAGGCTACTGTTGTCCTTATCTTAATCCAGTTACAGTGGCGTCGAGAATAAACGGAGCTACGTAACTTTTGGCCTCCTGAACGTACCTCTGTGCATCTCAATTTTGGCCCCTTTGGATCGCTGTGCTAGACGTAGAATGGATGATTTTGTTCCTGAATGCCACCCAAGCTAAATTTTCCGTAAAATTTGTATTGCAAGTAAATCCAGTCTACTCGTGCTTCTTCATGAGCTAATAACTTTACATTACTTTATCAAGTTAATTCAAAATGATGATTCTGTGCGAACATGAAAGATAAATTAAGATGATAAAATGATAACTTAGGCTGGGTTCATCCAATTTCAGTCAGTGCTTGTGTATTTCGTCGGCATTCCTAATGACCTGGTGAGAGTTAATTCGGAGTGCGTTTGAATACCGACATGTTACAGCCGACCAATATACGAAAACCGGTGTATCACGGAATCTACTTTATTCTGGTTGATGTCCTTTACATGGGTATAAATCCGAGAACGACTGATATCAAACAGCCAACCCTTGACCTGGCAGAGGGGTATGAAAGAAATCACAGAACGTTTGGGTGCTGTCAGTGCTACTCGCCTTCCGGGATGAGGACCGTGTGATCCTCACTGCGCCTGGTTGGAGACGCTGCAAGCTGTAGCTGCCAACCGATGTCAGTGGCCGTCTTGTCGTCAGTTTCTATCCAGATTGCCTGAATAAGTGTCTGGAGGTGTAGGCACATCGGAATGATTGTAATAAGCCAGCACTAATTCACTTCCCCGTCCACCTTCATTCTTTTCTTCACAATAAGGCTTTCAAATATATCATGGTTGTACGGTAGCGAAGCATCGGTGTTGAACACTGATGTCATGCTGTCGATGATGATGATAATGATGATGATCAACAGCCCAAAGGAGGAGGAAACAATGACTGACAACTAAGGAGACTGACTTTAAGATCGTGGAAAATGTCACGATTCCGCGAACTCATTTGGTATTGATAATAAGATAACATTAAGATAATCGTTCAGCTGTAACACCCTTTCCGTGCCTAGCTACCGTGCCATCCGAAGGCAGCACGAGGGCTGGGATACTGCCAGGTTGTTCAAGCCTAGACAGGGGAAGTCGGGAGGCAGAGGTCGGGTTCGAACCATGGACCTTCCGGTCAGTAAATTCGCCCTCTAACCACTGAGGTCCCTAGTGGCACCCCATATTTATATCCCGTTGTGTGAGAATCCTATTTCAAACAGGATCAGATAGAACGTTAGGTAGAGTAAAAGGTTAGGGAAAACTCGGTGACTGAGCCTACCCGATGAACTCCAAGCAGGGCGAAACTGGTCACAGGATGTCGGAGAGTTTTCAGTAACCCCTTCAAGATTCAGATAGAGGTCACATAGGGTGTAATAAATAATGTATTAGTTATTACGTATTATACATGTAACAAAATGTGTAATGTACAAAAAGTGATATTTTCCACAGGGTTCACTCAGCTGCCATTCACCAAGGGTCTGGGTGATCCTTCCTGCCCAAAACGGACCACTTTGATCAAGTCACATAAGCGATCCTTATTGGGTGGACCACTGTATTCACGTTCCACTCAACGCGCCTTACCGGGATATTCTTAGATTTCTGCCGAGACACCTGACATGAATATAGCCTAGGTACTTCTTCCAACAAATGGAGACGCCGACTCAGTAGTTTCAACGGTGTCTGTAGTCAAGGCAACGGAATCTTAGAAGCGCCGTGTGCTACGCTAGGCTAGCGCTTCGCATTTATTCAAAAAGCCTTTGTGTCGTGTGCACACGGTTCTAAGGGAAGAACACAACGTGGATTTAAAAGCGTTTCGATCGATTCTATGTTGTTTTCTCATCTTCGACTGCTTATATGGGTTTATAAAGCTGATTGTGCTATTATTCCTAAACCCACCACGAAATTCTAACCAACTGTGTTCTTGTCCTTCTCCATATAGGGCTGTTTGGGCAGAGGATCGTCGCTGTTTTTCAGATACGCACCGCCATCCTACATCAAGTAACCATATAGACGTTTGTTTGGAACAGCTGATAGTAGTCTTCACCGTTGGCTGTAGTTCAGCTCTAACACCGGTGTTGCCCGACCTCATCTGTATGTCGACTCGATTGCAACAGTTTACAAGCTTCCTGTTTGTAGAAGCCATGCTACCCCAACTGCTGTCGAATCTTCTCTTGTTTAATATATGTATTCCAAATGAAGAAAACTGTTCATTCTCTCCCCCGTCCCCGGTTTTGTTCACTGTGTTAAGGTTCCACCGATGTGACGTGTTCCGACCAGATGTCGGTTTATTCAAGCAATCCAGTTGCCCAAGAACGCCAAGTCGTTTTTCGTAACAAATCATTGATCCTCGCTGAGGACCAGCTAATTGCGAACACTGAGCTTGGAATTCAACGGAACCTTCTTTCATACCTCTTTTCTCGTACAGTTCGGTTTGTCGTCGGAGAAAGCATCGCTTTTCCTAGTTGAAAACAGTTTCTCCGGGTTTTTCTTGTGCTGACTCATGCTGATCACTACGTTTTCCCAACTTTCCTGCTCATTCTGTAGTACAAGTGGCCAATCACTAGTGTGGATATCTTTGTGGCCAAGCAAAATTGCGATCGCTGTGATCTTTGGGATACGAAACTGTGGTTATCCTGCGATGTAGTGTTTTTACGACCAGCTGTGCAGAGAAATAGGCCTTCTATTCTTGGAAGGCATGGAAAGCAATCAGGTTTATGAATGATATTTTTACATGTGTGTGTGTGTTGTCGCGTAAGTCTTTATCTACTGAAGACTTTCATGTACCGCGTTCACCATTGTGACGAGTTTCAGTCCCCTCCCCCTGTACTGTAGAGCAGATAAGCTTACCTTTTGGCTGAACCACCAAAAGCGTATAGTTCTATCCGCTTCATTTTTGTCCCATCCGTAGCACACAACTCCCAGGGCTGTCAACTACTGGCTGTATATAACTTGGCGAGTCTACCAACACGGGGCCGATCATGTGAGGGCGGAAGCTAAGTTGACCCGTAGTGAAGTTATTGACTTAGACTGTGTTAACTGCGCGAGATGGCTCAGTGGTTGGAGCGCGAATTTACTGACCGAAAGGTCCGTGGTTCGAACTCCACCTCTGCCTCTCGGCTTGGGTAACCTGGCAGTATCCCAGCCCTCGTGCTTCCTTCGGACGGCATGGCAGCTAGGCACCGAAAGGGTGTTATAGCTGAACGATTATCTTCTTTTATTATTATCTTTGTTAACTACGCTGATGTAATCTTAGGGATGATAGTGCGGAGCTGCTCCTCCCTGCAAAATAACAGTCGTTATTCAGGTCAGTGGCCCGAGGACCTCCGATATCTTTGAGGATGAGGACTACCACAGTTTAGATGGTCTTTTTCGCCAGATTTTGCCCATGGTAATTTCGCCTCAGTTTCTTCGTATGCGTATGCCTATTGGGCTTCACGAAACGAAGGGAAAGTGCCTCACCGCTTTCCAGCACAAGCTGACTTCGATCTTCGAAGTCCTCATTGGTCCATCAGTAGCTAGTGAGGTGAAAGTTGTGCATGTAATGGGGTTCAGTGCTCATGCAACTCTTAGTAATATTGCTTTTGCCAGCAGTGTTTTCAGGACGAACCAGAGTGTGGTATTGTCCGTTTGCAGGACGCAATTGGCACCATATTTAACACCTCAGTGTAGGCGAACGACGCACGCCAGCGTGCTTACTACTGTAGATCCTTCTTGCCATGTCGTTCAGCTGTAGCACCCTTTCGGCGCCTACCTGCAATGCCACCAGAAGGAAGCACGAAAGATGGGATACTACCAGGTGGCCCAAGCCTAGACAGAAAAAGTCGAGATGCAGAGGTCGGTTTCGAACCACAGACCTTCCGGTCAGTAAATTCGCGCTCTAACCACTGAACCATCTCGCCCTCTTGTACAAGGATCCATGAAGCTGTAATTCAGATACACTCTCACTTATTGACCAGAGTCGCTGATTGTTATCGCTTCTGCACTGGTCTCCAGCAGGTGGGTTGCTACCCAGGGAAAAGAAATTGGTTATCTCATTGTGTCGTCTCTCGAGGGTGATGAGTGCATTTTCGAAGACAATTGAGACTTCCCTTGTAGGAAGATATCCTCTTGGGAGGTTGAACTCATCAAGAAAGCCACAATAGAATATCTTAATTTGCCAACGGTTTTGATGATTTGCTTCCCAGTGCACTGCAACTTCTTCCAACCCACGTGTAACACTGTCCCATCTTTTCACTTCAGGTAAATCTCTATTTGCAATGGAGCCGTCCGATGTATGTCAAGCCTATTATCGACTTGGCACAGATTATGCTTTAAAGTGCCGGCGCAAATCGAAACTTTTGGGATTCCTCTCGGCGTTGCTTGGTGCGATGTTGGTCGTTTTCTCTCTGTTACTGTTGTTCAATGTTCTGAGACCCACTACCGGTCAGTGTTGGTGGCCTACACCAGGTAGCAGGTGCTTTTGGCCATTAGGACGTCCTCATCAGCTCGTACTGATAAGCATGGATGGATTTCGTCACGACTATCTGGAATTAGTGCGATCACGTCTTGGTGCCGATTCGTTGCCGAATTTCGCTCGTCTGGAAGCCGAAGGAGTTCGTGCGAATAAGTCAATAAATGCGTTTCCTACTATCACCATGCCTAACCACCATACGCTGGTAACTGGACTATACCCGCAAGACAGTGGGGTGGTCGGCAATGAAGTATTTGATAAACGCTTTCCCAACAAAGTTTTTAGTATGGGTGATCAGAAAAGCTTAAATGAAGCTCCTTGGTTGGATGGATGGCCCGAGCCTATTTGGGTCACGCTGCAGCGGAAAGGTGGACTTGCTGGCTCTCTTCTGTGGCCACTGACGGACAACTTCGTCAATGGAGATTTACCGTTCCAACAGGTTTCACAATTCACCACCCTCGATGGTTCTGTACGTTATCCTTATACGAAGCGCGTAAAGGATTTGTTGTGGTGGTTGGACAATCCCCGTTACCGGGTAGACTTAGTATTGGCCTACTTTGATGAACCGGATGAGACGGGCCATGCGTATGGACCAGAGAGTAAGGAGGTTGCTGAAGTTATTGTGGAGTTGGACAAAGCTTTGGGCCAGCTTTTGGACGGGTTGGAAGCGCGTGATTTGCGTGACAAGGTGGACATAATTCTGACTGCAGATCATGGCATGACTTGGATAACACGTGATCGTGTGATCGTCATCGATGATCTGTTGGATCCAGCGGACTATAGTACGACTGAATTTTCCAGTGTCGGACTCATCTACCCTAAACCAGGTTAGTGTCCATTTTAATGGGTTATCCTTTTTTCCTCCGCAAAAACCATGAAACGAATCAAGGCATCAACCTTAATTAAACTTTAATTAATGAGATAAAATTGTGTGCGCCAGAGTGCACGACAAAGAGAAATGCCCACGAAACTGGAGTCTCTGATGAAGAGCAGACTTCCAAAGAGCTGCAAATTTTCACTATGCTATCCAGCAAGTCCTTCGTTTAATTTGTGCTACAATATGTTTTAATAGTATGGTACTTACTATTTACTTACTTGGGGCGAGATGGTTCACTGGTTAGAGCGCGAATTTACTGA